>LDMZ01050686.1:0-19423 GCA_001455285.1 Sphaeromyxa zaharoni
TTCGGTAGCTCTTGAGCAATTTTTTTCTTTTGACGAATGACCATATCAAGTCGATGCATAAAACGGGAAAACCAACCAACTGTTGATATGATTTCCAGGCCGTCTTCTTTATTCTTAGCTGCCCATTATTAAGCTTTCTGTCAGATAAGGGCTCTTGTTACGATTCTGCGACATTGACGTCAATATAGCACCATGTCGCTATTTCCATCTCTAATCTTTGCCATTTTTCTTGATTTTGATCACGATTCGCGCATTTGATTGTGGGCATTTCTTTGATAGCTTCTTTCTGCATTCCTCCAAACTCGGATCAATTTGTTACTTATGAAATAGTACCTTATTACTGCGCTGTTGCTATTGACTTTGGCGGCTTGAACCACTGTTTTCTTGAATGCTACATCATATTTCATCCTTCTTTGTGGCTGACGGGACATCTTGCTTGTCTAACGACTTATAATTATTTAAAAAATTTTTACTGAAATTTATAACTGAGTAAAACGGATAGACAGTTAAAAATTTATTCAGACCTAATTGGTCAATGTGGTGCCGTCAAACCCGAATTATCACGCCACATTTAATCATTACTTTTCATATGTAATGAGAACAAGAAGAGTGAACGTATTGATGATGTTTATGTCCAATGAAAAGCTTTGTGGGTAACGCGCCTGCTAAGCTGGGCAGAGGTCGCGGGTTCAATCCCGGCTCCAAAGCCGTTTTATTTACACATACAAAGCAGTCCTACAATTTACCGCTTGACTCCTATTTTACACACTTACCGCATTCGAACTATTTATGCGCGGGAGAAGCCGGCTTGGCAATGCACCTTAAATTTTCGTTATCACATAACGAATGCTGCTTAATGTGTGTTCAGAATAATAATGAATTCAACCATTCATTCACACGTCTTTTGCAAGTCGCACTTATTCAATGTGCAATGAGAAACCCTCACTTATCGCAACCGGACATTGTCAAACGGATTTACCTGCGTTATGATCAAAGCAGTCAGCTAATAATTTCATGCCATGATGTGCATAATTCAGACGGAACAAAACAACATCTATTCAACTCCCAACAATTACATTAACTTGGTAAGTGCACTAACCTACATCGCGTTTCTAACTCTACACATATATATATACTCTATCATTTTGCCTCGCACCGACATGACACACTAATGTCTCACTGCTTAACTAGACTATCGATCGGAGGTAGCTAAAATTTAAACTTGTTGTCCTGTCCTGTTGGTGTTTCCCTACATAGCTTCAAGAAGGGCAGGCCATCACAGTCAACAAATTTTATAGCTATGAATTGCAAGATTACACAAAAATTTCTCAAACAAAACAATCAATAAATTTATCGACGCATAGCAAAGGAAATGATATCCGAAAATCTACTACCGGTACCTCACAGAAGATAATAATAATTCTTAGAAATGACACCATCTGCTGATGACGCAGTTGATTATTTAATAAATTTCCTTAGCTACGCCTCGACTCTGAGCAGACTAAGCGATTTTAGCCAGAGAAAGGGGTCGACTTATACAGGAGGTAGATGCTGAAATCCGGCTTTTCAGGCCAAAGTTTTAAACTTCGACATACAGACCCGAATTTAGGGTAATATAATCATGATGAATTTAACCTAGTAAAATTTTCTGCTTTAAAAGCATGGAACTTCGAAAGTTCCAAAAAAATAATTGATTAACGCTTTGGTTTTTCCACCCAGAGCTGCATAGTATAGAAAAAATGTATATTGTTAGGATGACTTATCAATGTTATAACAAAAAATTCGCCACTCAAGATGCCGTCTGCGTGCAGTCTTTTTCGTGCATCCGAGTGTTTTTGACAATATTATTAATAGTTTTTCATACGAAACGTGGTCCAAGAAATTAAATGTAACTAGGAAAGTGCTGCTCTATTATATTTTAGACATTAATCAACCCCGGATTTTATTATCGGTGAGTTTATATCTGTTACAGGTGTTTCAAACAAAAGAGGTACATAGTTAAGGAGGAAACTTTCGAAAGTAACTTAATTGTTTGAAAAGATGTGTTCATAGACGGTCAAGGAATCCTTTTATAACAAAACTTCTGAAGTCCTCCCTTGATATTTTGAGAAAATATCATATTTGCAATTATAATATTCAACACTAATAGACAATCTTTATTTGTTCTAAAACACGTATGAATTCTTTATATTTGTGCATCTTTTGTTGATTAAATTAATTGCTCTTCTACAATTTTGATATGTTTTCTCCCGAAATATTTTTAATTTTAATACATCTCACTAATTGTTTAGGTTCTGTTTAAAGTTGATAGCATTTAATATATTATATTAATTGTTTCAATCTTTAACTAATCGTAGGATAAATTTAAGCAATCTTCTGGCTGGTGCAATAACTGATAGATCACATATCCAAGATATTTAAAATATTTTTTTCAGTAAAAGGAGATATTCCAAACTCAAACTCTCTTCCACAAAAATTTCCATTGGGAGATATACTTTAAAATTCATATTTTCAGAAATATTCTTAAAAAATAACATTACAAAAAATATAATAATAAAAAAAATCGGAATTATTTTCAAATCTTGGATTTAATTTTTGAATTCAGGGCTTACATAACACTTTTTATTACCAGACGTGATTTATCTAGAAAAAGCTTTTATAAAAATAAAACTATAATTTAACCAAAAGTTAAAAATATTAATTAGAGTAGATTCAATGCCCACAAATATACAAAAAATTAAATCTAAATATAATTAAAGATAATACTTATATATTTCCTTAAGATTCTGAATTGAATACATATCCAATTAAAATGATTCATTCAAATTTTTTTAAAAAAATTTATAAAAAATAAATGTGGGAAACTTTTATACAAAAATCAATTGTTAGGTTATTCTTTCACTGTCGAAATTTTTTAACTTGAACAGTTAATATTTCATTCTTCTTAATCTTAGCAATTATTAGTTAGATTTTAATTTTAATCACCATTTTTTGAGTTTCTTCCGCTTTGGCCAGATTGTATATTTATCACTGATACATGTCCAGTCGAAGTGTTCACTTTTAGCATATTTATTCTCTTTATGCATCATATTGCAAATAATTTTATCTTAAATTTTATATATTATTATAATACAATATATATTCAAATGTAGTTGCGTATAATTAAAGTTAAAAAAAAGTTATATGATGCCTAGTTAATTGTCACTATTAAATTTAAATCATTGAATATGTTCAAAATAGTTCAAGACTGTGATCATAATTCGATTTTTAATGAAATCATTTATCATCAAAACTTTCTACAATTGATTGAAAAATATGTGCAAGATATTATAGTAATTAAATACCATTAATGTAAAAATATATATGATGATTATTGTGAATGAAAAGAAAGAGCTTGAAAATACAAAGTGTTTTGAAATATTGAAGATTTCAAATATACACTTGTTTTAGTTCACAACTTTTAATTGAATTTCGTACTCTCCTTAAAACTAAAAAATATTAAGAAATTTTCATGCATAAGGAAGGGGTAAATAATAAATAATATTGAAGCATTACTCTTACCATTCACCCTAAATATATACGGATACTTTTAATCAGGGTCACTATATGTCTCTCTTTAAATAAAGAGGAGATTACTCTATAGATTCATTATTTCAAACTTACTATGATTTATGGCGCGTAGAATATTTAATATTTAATATTCATTTGTTAACTAGAGTATATCCCCGTCTATTTATGAATTTTTTTCAATGATTTAATTAAAAAAATTTTCCCTTTTGAAATTGGTAGATCATATATTAGAAATAAAAATTCCTGCGTTAACCTCATTTTAAAATCAACATAAAATATCAATACCAAAAGTTTACCTTTCATTTTCCATCCTGCTAGTTTACTTTAAACGGAACACCACAAGCATTATTGGTGTGAAAACTATCAGTTCTTGTAGTAACTAGATTCTTGAAGTAAACAGCTTAAAAAAAGCATTTAGTGCCTTTATATTATTACAGTACTTCTTTTTCATTTATATCCTACAATGAGATGTTATACCCTGAAAATCGTACTTCTTAAGAAAAACATTAGCACTATAGTATAATTATACAATATAAATTTAAATTATAAGATAATTTTATGATTATTTTGTATTCTTTCTAAAATTCCAGTTTATTAATCATATCAACATAAAATCTGATTCAATTATCTCTTAAGTAGCCAGATTTGGATAATCATATTTTAAAGTATTTTAGTAAAATTAATCAAGTCACATGAAAAAAATAATATAATATATCAGAAACATCCCAACCTACTTTGGCTATATAATATACCAATGATAGCACAATCGATCTTATGCAATGGTATTATAAATAGGTCATCATTCAATATTGTTCTACAAAATAGAAATAAAATGGTTTTGGTTTAGTTTTAATACAATAGTAGTTTAAACTCCGCCTATAATGTGACATGTAGCATATTTTAACTCATATGATATAAAAAGTTTGCATTATTATTTTGAATCCAAATTCGAGGATTTCCTGCGTCATGAGAGAGTGAAAATATCATCTTTACAAATAGTGGGGGATATGTGTACGACCTTAATAAAAATATAACAACGAATTGCATATATAATGAATTGATTTATACACCATGATTGGAATTGTTTCTACTTACCAATATTATACCAATGTAAAAACAACAATTCTTCTTTTGTAATGCTAGAATGAGTTAGTTATAAATCAACTCAATGAGGTGTAATCGAAGTAACTTTCTAAGTGTGATATAGTTAAAAGTCGAATTTATTCATAATCGATAGATAATACACATTTTACATGAAAATTTCTAGAAACAACTGTCAAATAAGTGGATTTTTGATCTGTTAGAGTCTAATGGTATAATTTTAAATTATTAATAAATGGATGAAACAGTAATTAAAATATTCAATACAATATATTTTTCTACAGCAACAGGGAAAAAAATTAAAATAATTGTTTATTTATAGAATCCCTTGCTTGATAATATGGCATAGAAATTTTATGGAACAATATTATCGGACAAAGCTACTGTTTCCAAATGGAGCAGACATCTCAAGTAGACGGACCAAATATAACGGTCGTTTCGGTTATTAAGAACACAATGATACGAAGAATCGAGAAATTAGATGACGAGAAAATTTATAGTAAAAAAATACGATACTGCGAAACACCGCCTGAATCTATTAAATCAAGTAACTCTTTCACGTGACATGTATTTGATGATCTTTTATCCGGTTACTTCGGGATAGAATTGAACTATCGTGATTAGTCACCGATTTCAGGATAATATTTAGTTACTTCTATCTTATAAAATTCAGTTTAGTTTTAAAAGATTCCTGAATACATAATCTAATACGCAATTTAAAAAGCAGAATTCATTGAAAAACCAGCGATGATGCCCTCTTAACAAAATATATTTGTCTGTAATATATAAAGTGACTATTTGGGGTTTTTTTTTGATAAAATTAAATTTTCCCAATTTATTTTAAAAGAAATAGAAAACTACCTTATAAAGTGAAAATTCGAGATGTTTGAACCCGTGAAACCAGGAAGATTCAATAGATTATTTTCCATTTATTTTGTTTAATTAAAAGAATAACTGGATCGATTTACTTAAAATTATCAATTTACTTGCTTAAGCAATAAAAATATCACAATTTATGAAATAGTCAATAACTAGTTTTTAACATTACTGAATTTACTACATTTCATTCTGTTGTATAAAAACTTTTTAGAAGTACATATTTCCAAATGCCAATTTTCTCAACCTACAGAAATGAATGATCATGTGTAAAAACAAAATAATCTATTCCATTTAAATATTTCGGAAAAGGCGGTATGAAAAAATTCTTTAGTCCTATTAGAACTATGAGATGCATCGTGAATATGAATGATACATAATCTTAAGTTGAAATTTTGTTTACTTTTACACTATTATTCTTCTTTAACATGTATTAAAAGAATAAAACAGTTTTAAGTTTTAAAAATATATTTAATAAGACATGAGATACGAGAAATCCAGGTTTGAGATAAATTGAATAAAAAACAATTGATGGGTTAAGAATACAAAATTTAATTATATATACGGCCTTTTCAACTCTTTAAAAAATATTTTCATTTAAGATGGTACAATCCTACTTGGGAACAATAAAAAACTAAATTTGAATAATAGAAATAAACATTTAATTATTTTGTTTTCTTCTGTTTTTCAAAACGACTTACTTAAAACTAACCACAAGTAGATTTTTTAGACACAAAAAATTAAATTTATAGTTTATTTCTTATTTACTTTTTATTAAAAATATTAACGTGACACTTTATTACGGTTACGAACCTATTGTTGTTCTTTAAACTTATTTAGCGTCCGTTTTTTAGAAGAAATAGCATATCAGAACCACCAAAATCATATAAAATATGTAATTTTTTTGACAAAATTCTTTTTGTAGTGTATAGCATCAAACATCCATCACGAGTGTGGATAAGCCCTTAAGATCATAACTTGATTCAAGGTTAATATATCGAAATTTAGGATGTAAAAACTCGAATTAACAAAATGTTTAAACTATTTCGTTAGTATCAACCCCAACATGATGACCAAAGATCAGAACATGTTTCCAGTGTTGTAGCGAACTATTTAACCGAGAAATTTTCGAGGAAACAACATAATATCACTATTTTTCATCAGCCGAATTGTAACGAAAACGGCTCGGAAGCCAGAATTGAACCCGCAACCTCTGTCCAGCTTAGTAGGCGCGTTACCCACTAAGCCTGTCATCAGAATAAAAAATAATTAATATATTTACTCTTCTTTATTCACACTACACGAATATTGAACAGATACAATTCCTTTTTTGATAGTCTGTAAAATTTCATTTCTATATATCTCTAAATATATATTGTCAGGAAAAAATTTATTTAGTTCTTATTTAAAGAGTTAATAAATTTATGATGAATCTTCAAAAGATTGATGCAGGTGATCTGTCATTATCTATGCGACTTAGAACTATATACTATCAAAACACGTTGCAGGTCGTATTCCACAACACAGGAAAATGCTATTATATGGTAACTTTCAAATAATCAAGAAAATTTGAAACTCAAAACAGGTTTATTATTGAAGTATGTAGTGTTTCTCTAAATTCAGAGGAATGTAATATATATTGGCCGATGCAAAGCGAAGTATTCCTATCTCTTTCGATTCATCCCTGGAGTGATATAAGTACAATCAAATGTTATGTGAGAGAAAGGAATCGGATTACTTGCTAGCTTTCAAGAATGATCGAAAAGCTAATTCAAGAGCACAGTCGCTAAAGCATTCCCAAAACTGCTCTACTGCAGTACTCTGTATAAAAAAGAATATGCTCAAAAAATTTACATTTTTCTTACTTGATAGGATTGTTGCAATACAGTATATACTGATATTTAGGGCAAAATGTAATTTAAAATTTTTTCACGTAACATCAAGAGAGTTTCAGTATTTACCAGGCAGCAGATGTTCAAGATTAAGAAAATTTACCTATTGATCAACATGATAACACTCTTTGATCTGTTTTAATACCTAAAAAGGAGTACAGGATACAAAAATTCTAAAGAATATTTCTAAAATATGTGAAAAATGCCCTTGGAAAAACATAATATATTATGAAAGATTTGATATACCATAACCGGATAAAATTTGTTTAAAATATGAGCATATATATAAAACGATTATTACTACACCCTCCTTGGGTAGTTCTCAAACTAACGAGTTTGCAATAAACTGATGAAATTTTGCTTTCTTCTAATTGTTATAAAGTATGAAAATGCAATCAGGAAGTCAACCTGATAAATATTGAACCAGAAAATAAATAAATAAAAATATTTAGTATGGGATCCTTACTAAGCTAATCCTCTCTATTTAAATGGAGAAATATATTGAATTCGACACCATCAATTTAATAATTTGCTCAATTTTCTGGTTTTTCAGTTGGATTTAATATGATATTAATTAATATTCTAAGGTTTTTTCTTTATTATATTATTAACTGTTTATAAATGCTATTCAAATAGTGTGGTGATTTTCTCTGTTGAATGAAGAACATGTTTTTTATGCAATACAGGCAAAAACGGTTTATCTCAAATGCTTAGTTTTTCATTAGTTGTATTTTTTGGGTAAATAACGAATAGAATTTAAATGAATGCATAATATTAGGTTATAATAAAAGTTTTTCAAAAAAGATTACACATTTAATTCTCAATACGTGTTATGTTCTACTGTATAAAATCCTTGTAAAGTAATAGGGTAACATAAAAGTCAAGGATTTAAATTAGCGTTAACTTGACTCATAGTTATTCACTTAGTAAATTCCATCGACATATATTACCCCTTATATTTAAAGGGCAATGTCACGTGCTAAAAAAGCATAAAGTAATAAGAAAAATCTGGAGCCTTTTTAATTCATCATTCAACTTAAATTAACAAAATTTTCTCATGTTTTTTTTTCACCTGATGAATATAAAAAACTGAGTGTATTTATTATTATTTCATACGTATACTAATTTTCAAATTTTTTACTTTTCTAACACCACCTAAAGAACTAAATGTTAAACTATCAAAATTAATGTGAAAACACTGTAAGTTTCCTGGTTCAAGTTTTTTTTATCATAATCTTTAAATCAAGCAATTTAAATTAAATTTTGTTTGGGAATTTTTATATAAGAATTCAGAGAGCTCATTAATTCTACAAAATGTCAATAGAGATGTAGCCAAAATAGTTAAAATATGTGTTATTGACATATAAATAACTACTTCAATGCATTTAATTCAAAAATAGAATTGTTCTTAAAGGCATAATGTAAATTAGTTAAGTCGGATATATTTATAAGATAAAATACTAACTGAATCAAATAAGCAGTAAGAATAATTATAAATATTTAAGATGTAAAAATTTAAAAATAAATGATAAACAAACTGAAGGTAACAAAGTGAGTTGCGTCAAAAATACAATGAAATAAACGTGTTCTCTTCTAAAAAGTACCTTTCAAAGATGTTATGACGAGAGCGTTGCATCAATTTTAAATTATATTTTTACAGACAGTAAAATTAAATTGAAACACTAGTTAATGTCTGTGGCTCGCGTGAAATTTCTAAGGCTGCGTAGATCACGGAATATAGGTTAAATGATTAAAGGTACAGTATAAAAACATATACATGTAGAATTAATTCCAATCCTACGAAATATATTATAATATTTTTAGGATTGATGTTTACTTGAAAAAATCTTAGACATATAAGTCATGAATCTATTTGGCTGCTTTTTTCCATATGATAAATTTAGAGAGTAGTTCTAAAAAATGTTATATGATGTCATTTTCTTGTACCGTTTTGTGTTTTTTTTTGTCACGCTTCTCCATGTTTGGTTTATTAGTATGATCAGTCACAACTGAAGATGGAATTAAGTCGGTTGTAGATTTCGATTTAACAAGATTTTGATAAATGACATCTGAAGACATGTATTTATTTTTTTCGGCATATTTTCCAGTATCCTTCTGCTTCAAAAGACACAAGTCACCGTCTATATTTTCCTTATCAAATTCAGAATCACAAAAATTATCAGGGGGAACACCGAAGGTATTAACTATATGTGTTTCAGAACTAGGAATCTGATTGATTTAAAATTTATTTACCTGCTTTTTTTATACTCAACAACGCTATTGTCTCTCACTTTTATACCTTCACATTGATTTTCCATATTCGTTAGCCCAGGTTTTTCATTAGGTGCAGTATTTGGTTCAATTTTACAAATTTTTTTTATATATTCATAATTAAAGTTATTTTCCATTAAATTGGAAAGGCAAGAACAGTAAACTTTTTTTAAAAAGTTATGGTCATCCAAAAGTGAACTTATTTTTGAAAGAACGTTTTGATGAAATTTGGGAGGATTATATTTAATTAGTTTTGGTAAAGCTAACAATATACACCTCAATAGCTTTCTTTCATCCTTTTGATAATATTTTAAGGAAATCTTTGTTAGAATGAAGATTATTTGGAAGAGGGATTGAAATATTTCTACCTTACAAGCATCTAAAACCATGATTAATATACAAATATTATGAACCTATTTCGTAAAACTTATTTTCATACATATCACGATCTTCCTTATAGGTAACTACAATTCTTCCAAGTATTATTCGAAGAATATCTATAAGTTTCACTTCCTCTAGTGAATCATCTAAGAGTTTTTGTATATTCTCGTCATTCACATTCTCCTCGATAAAAAATAAAAAATTTTCTAAAGATTCAAGTAGTAAACGAAAGAATTCCAGCACCACAGAACTTGAAAAGCAAATTGTTTTCTTTAAATTTTGATATATCACATTTATTGCGAGGTTAACTATGATAATTTCATTACAGTTTTGGGAAAGCCAATAATTTTCACGTGATTTTACCACGCTAGCAATAGAATTTATACAAACATGGATAATTTGTAGTATTTCATATTCATCTACCAAGGTTAAAAAGTAAAATCTACATACACCTGAGACGTGTTCCTTTGGATAACATTTACCCATGCAAGTGCAGAGAGAATGTTCAGCAATATTCATGTTTGAAAAATAAACCATTAATTCAAAGTTAAACCTCGATTTTGATACGATGTCACTCATAATATTCGTGTTATTTGAATACATAGGATACGACTCCTGTATACGCAGAACGTTATTTACAACTTTAAGAAAATATAGAGGACATGGTCTATTTAAGAGGTCACCCCGCTCTTTACATTTATTTATGCAAATTTGCATTATATACAATACTTCTGCAATAAATTCTTCAAAACCAAATGAACATAAGTCAAAATATTCTTTTGGTGAAGCTGATTCCATAATTTGCTTAATCCTATCAAGTAATGAATTATATTGGGAAATTATTCTTCTAATTTCTTCCTCATTCCTAGCATTAACCTTTTTCCTAATGGATAAATGTGGACTAGATGTTGATTACTTTAGTAGCTCAAAAATTTTTTCGTAGGAATCTCTAAATTTGATAATGACATGCCACAGCATATGCATATGATGTACTTGCCGAGACATTAAATCAAGATTACCAAACTTTTCGTCTAAAAATAAGAAAAAATCAATTAGCAAATTTACATCGATGATTTAAACAAGATTGTGCAACTATTGCTTTCATCATCATTCGTTCTATAAGGTTAAATTACTAAAAGTAATTATTACCACACGCAATTACTCCAGAATCTCGAAAACTCATTTTATCTCCTAATCTTTGAATTTTACATTGAAAAATTTTATTGCAAATAATTTTTTTAAATATTTTCGAATGAAACAGCCAGTATGCTGTATTTACGTTGTTAGACAAAATTCCGATAAAATGTATAGCAAGTGAATATGGCACGTCTTGAATTGAATTTAAGATATCATGTACTAGCTTTTTCTATTAGGAATTAAGAAGGGGTGATGTTAAACTACATGATCAAATTCTTCGCTTAGAGCAGAAAACGATATGCTGAACTGATTTCTGGTGGTCTCCATTCTTTCGTTCATTTCTGTGTTAAATATAGTCTAAGGTTTGTCAAGATATAAAAAATTTTAATACTTCATTCATGGTATCAATGACGATATGAATTTCTTGGGAAGAGGTAGAAGAATGAGTATTGCTATTCGATGAATAACAGCCTTTCTCGGCTGGTTCTAACGGAAGTACCTAGGGAAATAAAAAAATACATACAGGACACAGTAAAACTTGTGGTATACTTTTTGCATTGTCATATACACCAAACCTTGTCTCACTGGCGCCTTCTAGTGAATGTACTAAAATAATGATAAATTTTTCATCTATTGAATCTAATTCCCAGTTGGCGTTTATTCGGATTATGAAAGTGATTTAGCATTAATTAAAATTAAATATTAAAACACAAAGTTAATTAAAATAAAAAATCTTATTAGCACCGACACCTATACTTAGAGAATATAAAAATATGAAGCATGCAATCAATCAATCCAAAATAATATTTACCCAACATAGATTCCTTAAAAAGTAATTTAAAAAGCAATGATAGAAGCGTCGTTTCTATCTGCAACCGAACAACATAAAAAATCTTTTAAGCCAAGAGTATTACCTCAACTACACGTTAGTTAAACAAAAATATTTGGAAATACCCTTAAGTACAAAAATAATGTTTATTAACTCCCTGAGTATCAAAAAGAATTTAAATATTTTTAATTTAATTCGATCAAAATCCCATAGAATTAATGTTTTCAAATATTATTCATGGGTAATCTCTAACAGATGATCTAATTGAAAAATCATTCGCAAATTAAAACAAAGGATTAAATTTATTGAGAAATACGTTGCTACATTTTTCGAAATATTTCTTCTAATTATATTTAACAAGATCCATAATCATTCTAATCGTACAAAAAATTAGTATTAAATTAGGCACCTAATTAGCAGATAAAATTTTGAAAAAAAAATTTAATTTAAAATTAAATCAGGTTTTTTACAACAAATATTCATTTTATCGTGATAAAAATCGTATTAGAACCACATTATAAGTATTTCGATATCAAAGATCAAACTCGAGTGTTGTAAGATAGATTAAAATTAATCTTTTAGATAATTAAACCATTTTTTCTATTTTTTATCAAAGAGGTAGAGATTTCAATTTTTTACCCTATTTATACTAATTTAACCAAAAATATATAAAAAGATTCAATACGTATGTATTAAAAAATTATGTTATATTTAATATAATCATAGTGTGACTAATTAAATATTTTTTTTGGAAACCCACTAAAATATGTTTAACCATGTATTTTATAATTTAATCATGCTATATCTCGTAAATAGAAGAATAGAGAAAAATTATAGCAAAAACAATTTATATACTAACAATTCTTATAACCTTAAAATTTTAATTTTTATCGAAGTAATTATAACCAGCAAAATAAACATGTTTTACCGGTTGTTATTTTGTTCTCCCGCCTACACTGGTAATACTTTCATTATTTTAAATAAATACTACTCATATTTTTTACCCTAAACTAATTCTAACCAAAGTTAAATATTTCAGTATTTTTCATGGATTATAGTGGAATGACTGAATAAAATTAGTTAAGGTGTGGCCCAATTATTTTCTTAGTTATCAGGACAGGTATCGTCTTTTAAATAAATATATTTCTATTTTACGTGTAGCAGTAATATAGCTCTAAGTTATTGTATTATCATATATTGGATTGCATATTTTGTTACAATTAATCTCATTTTGGTGTGCGGCAATACTAACTCGTGTACCGAAATTTTCTCTCCAGGAATTGCGAAATATATTCAATATTATACTTTCTTTGCTATAAATTTGCTACCATTAAGTTCTAGCAAATGTATGTAGGATTTTTAAAAATAAATGCCATTGAATTCCCTCATCCAAATGGTTTAAAGCAGTTTTTAATTCAAGAAGAAATAAGATTTAAATATTTCGGATATGTTTTTAATCGAGCTGATTAATCTTGCGAAAAATCAAATCGACTCATTCACTCATTTAATTCTTCCACGTTAAGCTATTATTTATTATACTAAAGATAAACAATAGCGAAAATATTTGGGATGAAGAAATATTCAATTAAATGATATTTATATATTTTAATAAATAAAAATATAAGAACAATTAGGAAAAATGAATCAAGAACCTCATCTTATAATATAGTTACAGATTGATAATGTTTTAAGACATAATTTTATAAATATTATATTAAATTAATCTATTGATTCTGTAGATACGGGAATGAATAATTTTGATTGTATTAAAATGTTTCATTAATAAACTGTCTTAATATCGAATAGTTAGCTAAAAGAGAAAACCCATGAAATAAATTTCACGATTCTCAATGTCTCTATATATTTTAATATGGTTAACTATTAAAAATTGTATATTTATAATTCTTCCATAGGTACACTTAATTTGTCGGAAAGGAGTTGTCCTAAAATTAGTAATGATTGATTAGATGCTAATGAAAATATTTCATGATCTATAACATTTTAGTAAAAGAATTTATTTATTTTCTTGAACAAAGTTTTTTATCTTTCCTACAAAGGGATGTAATATCATCCGGTTGTTTACTATATTTTTTAGACGTTTCTAAAGATAAAAAGAGTAAAGACTAGCGTAATTTCGATTTAAAGAGTACGGCGACTGTTATATGGTCATAAAAATAATGTCGTTGAGTCAGTTTTCAGGTTTTTAGCTAAAGCGAAAATATGGATCTTCTTTAATAAAAAATGGGTCAGTCATTGAGTAATAATAATTTTCTTTTTTAATTTACAGTAGGAGCATATTAAAAATAGTTTTGAATCTTAAAAATATTTATGAATACTGCAAAATATAAAACCAACCGATTTTGAAACACTTACTTTTTATATTTATTATTAATGTTGAACGCGCTATTTTTTTTGCCCTTTATATTTTATATATCTTTTCATGCATGGCTTGATTATTTATAAAAAATTAAAGAATTAACTATTGAAAAAGGTGTACAAAATACTTTTTACTCTATTTATTTCGGGTAAGTTATAATTATGTAAACTTCTTATTACTAAAATCATTTTGCTAGGGATGGGAAATTTGTTTTTTACTATGTTTTGCCAGATCAGTTAAGTAAGTTAAATGACGGTAAGTTATTGACGACTATTTGTAATTTAGTTTAAAAAAACATTTAAAAATTTATATAATTTAGGTTTTATTTTAATGACTCCGTATGGTTATTGATATTTACATCTTAATATAGGATTATATTCGAAAGAATCATATTATCATCTGCTAATTGCCGTAATTTAAATGAATAGGAAACCACTAGATTAAATAACATTTCATCTGGCAATTTTATCGTTATTTAAACAAATTTTAGTATCAATTTATAAGAAAACTATTCTGCTAGATTAAAAATAAGTTTTTTTTTTAATTTTTAATTGTTGTCATTAATCAGCCTCTATATATATGTGTTAAAATTTTTAATTATATATTGATAATTGGAAACATTAGAACCACAGAGAATCTAATTCAAATAATTGCAAAGTAAATAAAAGAATCCTATTACTTATAAAATTTTATGCTGGTATTATACCAAAATTTTTATTAATTTATTATAATCATTCGTTTTCAGTACAATATAATCAATAAGGCCAGATATTATTGCAAAGTATGAAATAAGTGACTAAATATTTCTCTGTTATAATTTTAACCCTGTATTGCATTGACTTTCTTCATATTAGAAAAGAAAGCAGCGTTAATTATATACTATACGTTAAAGACGGCTGATGATCCCTGTATAATTAAAAAATATTTAATAGATCCGATGTAATATACATCATGTCTGTTCCTTTCCCTAAAACTAGCAGCATCGGTAAGGGATATAATTTACATAATTTATACGATTGGTTGAAAATGATAAAATTTACAACAAAATAAATAAATAATTATTTCAAAAATGAACAAGATATATTGTCACATGTATATAACACTACAAACATTAAAAGGGCATTGAGCTTTATTTTCATATATTTAAAAAAAAATATCTTGAAAATATTTTTTTAATTTAAAATGCATATAAAAATGATTTTTACTTTTAATTTAACATTTTTTAGATAAGGTATAAAGTCATTTTATGAAGTTTACTTTTTTTAAAAAATATTTTGAATTCTTTACACTTAATAGTTCGGTAAAAAATTCCGTCAAATGAATAAGTGTTTTTTTACCTATTCAAAATATTTAATATTAGATTTTTAATACTATCAATGCTAATTTTTAAGCTTTGAAATTTAGAACCCAATTTGGGTTACAATATACTTGTCTTCACCTCCATAATCCGTGGTCCCTTACCTTATACTAATTTTTTACTGCAAATTAGATGTCCGGTAGAAAATTACCACCTTGAATATAAGAATCAACATCTATGAAAATTGATTTAATATAAAATTTTTAAGCATTTCGTAAAAGTGATATCTAAATTTCAAATGGTACACATTCCTGTATCGGTTTTGTAGCATTTAATTGATAAAGGGAATTTGAAATATAAAATTAAGCAAACTTTGCTATTATCATTTTCTTTGTTTAGCCTTCATTTAATTTTCAATAAAAACTCATATTTTTTTCAATTTGATATTGAAATATTCAAGTTATTATTTAGAATACGTTTTAAACTATATATATATATATATAATTGGTTTAAAAATATTAACGGATTTAATGAGTGAATATATAATAATTAATGGAATGAATATTTATTTAAATAAAAGCCTTCAGGCAAACACATGATGTCCTTTATGCCATAAAATGTAGTTATTATTTATGTTTTTCAATCACTGATTAATTATGATTTAAGGGTAAAATTTTGGTAAAATAATTTTCTTCTAAACCTCTTCAAATTTGTTAATAATTAGTTCTGTTTTATTTTCATTTATTTTTCTTTTGCTAGATCATTTTATTCTGACATATATTCGAATTGCGATGATCAAAAATCATCTACATACAGTTATAAACTAAGTTAATTATTTCTTATTAAGAGAAAATGGTCTAATAAAATATCATGATTTACTACAATAAATTCATAAATTTTAATAATTGTTATTCTTCATCAACATATATATACTCTCATAATAAGCCTAGACTATTTTGCATTTGCTTCCAAAGTTATGTAAACTATACAAAAAATTCATCTGATTCATTGAGATATTTGATATCACTTCGAGAATATTTAATTAAGAGTTTTTTTAATTAAAAAAATTAGTTATTAATAAGTATTTAGATTTAAATAATATTAGTATATAGTGTCTTTAAAATTTGTTTAAAAAATTTATTACTGAATAACTCAGATAAAAAATTTTTATTTACATAGGTTTTCCTAGGAAAAATTTATTTAAAATTTACAGATGATCAATGGAAAAATGTGAACAATCTATATTTTGATCATTCATATGGATATTAAAATAATTGTTGTCTTGATTTATTTTGTAATTGTTCCAACCATATATTTATTTATTTCATGATAGTTTTTAAATTATCAACTCAAAGGTCTAAAAAAGTTGGCTTTGTAATTATTCGATATTTTCTCTAATAAGTATAAAAAATTTTTACATGGAAGTTTCAATGATTGTACGAAATGAGTTCAAGCGTATTAATAGAAAAGATTTGAAAATATGAAATTCTTAAGATTTCATAGAACGACGTTTTAATAAATAATATATTATCGACAACATAAAAGGCAAAACCAAATAATTGGATGAAAAGTGAAGTAATATTATTTTGGCTTGAATATTTAAGTGGTCCAAAATTTGGACAAAAACTTCACATGAAAGAGATTGATGGGTTTGATGGCGAATGAATTTATTATATTATTTTGAATATATTGAAAATCATGATATCCAGTTATTTCAGGGGAAAACGGGAAATTTTCTTTGTGATAAACCCAATAAATTAATAATTAACCTATTCATTGAAATATTATTTAAAAATGTGTATAATTAACATATTTTGAAAATAATATTTTATTAATTGATATCCAATCCTCGTTTGTGGATCGGTGCTTGGAGTCTACATAATACTAGATATTCTTAGATCTTCACACCTGGATGTAATATATATTTATTCCCTGCAATTGCAGAACCTTTTAGCTATACAGGAGCACCAAAATATTACAAAAATTTCATTTTTTAAAATGAAGTTTTTAATATTCCTTTTGACCTGATGAAATCTTTCCAGGACTTTAATATATTGTAGTGCCTGAAATGGGCAGTCCCAGACTGCAACTTGAGCAGATAGATTGATTGGGGTCGGCGATTAGATCGATTGCCAAACACCCAGTGCACGGGAGGCTCCAATGCACAGAAATCAGACATAAAAATATATTTAATACAAGACTAAAAATTAATTCGTCGGCCTAGCCGACCGCTTAATTCAGTTATAAAACGTGTTTCGATGTTGTCAGCTAAGATCCGGTTATCACCAGTCAAAAGGTCATTGTCAGGACTTCCTCTGTCACGATAAAATTTTTGTTTTCTGGCCCTTAGCAAAATTGTAAAGATGCATGTTTTTATGATTAAAGTTAAAATGAAAAGAATAAAATGTAAATTAATTTTATTAAAGTTAAGCGATACGTAATCTTTTACGAAAAAATAACAAAATCATGCTTCTCGGTTTTTTTTACGATTGATTTTAAATAAGTTAAACGACAATGTCTATAAGTATTCAATATCCAGAACGAAACCGATTATATTTTTTTAATGAGCTCTTGTTTTTTTCTATTGTCAAAGCATTAATTACAGGATTGAACTTTGATTAAGAAATGTAAACCCCTTTTTCAGATATAAGCATGATGCTATATTAACATTTTTAAGGTATTATTCTCTGACCCAACAAAAGTATTAATTTTTTAAGGGTGCAATCCATTCATTAACCCGTTACCTAACCCATTTTTTTCCAAACGTTCCGTTTTCAGAAAATTTTTTTTTAGCTCTTTACTTTATGCTGAATAAAAAATCATTTTTTTTTTAATTTTTCATATATATATATGCATTTGAAATTACCCCTTTCGGCATAGACGAATTCACTCGCCAGTATGCAAATTGCAATTTTTATATGATTTTTTTTTACCAAAAAAATCCAAAATAAATCGAAAAATTCGAGCCCGGAAGCACCGATGGCGAGAGCATGACAGCTGTGATACGCCCTTTGACAGTCAATAGCTAAGTAACAATCAAACGCGCTTATACTCTGCTTACGCGCGCTGGTTCAGTGAGATGGGTTATGCGAGTGTACTCGTCTCTGCCGTGCAAGGGGTTAATCTATATTAAGATTATTTTTGACGTAAATGAATAAGCTAGTTAGTTTGATAATATCTATATCTATTTCCATCATTGTTTATAACAAATTCCTTATTCTAAAATAAGTGCAACTAATATAAATACTAAATTATTAAAATTTTATACCCAGACATGTCATTCAAAAAAAATAAAATTATAGAGTATTTCTTGGGTAAATATTTATGAAAACTAATGATTTTATTTTTAAAAGTAATATTTTATTGAAATCATTTTTGGACAATATCCATTTTATTTAATTTGATAACAATTTAAATAACTTTTAGATTAATATCCATACTCTTCTCCTTCTTCTTCATTTGATATATTTTTCGTTTCGTAGGTATGATAAACAGGCTAAAAAAGCAATGTATAATTTTATTACAAGTCATACGAAATATCTTTTTTTTCAAATCAGTGGATGGAAGTCCGAATTTTCAACGAGCTACCAGCAATAATACGAAAAAGATCGTGGTATTTTGCAAACATTTTAATTCTTAGTAAATAATTTAATGGAATTAGATAATTTTTTATGCTAATAAGTAAAAAAATT
>LDMZ01050691.1:0-12262 GCA_001455285.1 Sphaeromyxa zaharoni
AATAAAAATTATAATATATTAACCTTTCAGAATTTTTCAAAGAATACATTATAATAGAATTTTTATTCTAAAATATTATTTAGAACAGTATATAATGATGTTACTATTAAATGGGCTTTCCCTGCGTGCTTGGTAATAACCTTCCAATGAATCACTTAAATAAAAGTATTTGTAAAATAATATTAAATTTTTTTAATTAATTATTTTATATCATGTAATATTTACACATTATTTTTGAGCTAATATTAAATATTTTTACCATTTATGCTCTTAGATTTATGTTTTGTTTCTTAATATCTATCGCATATATTAAATCATATTCTGTAGACAAAAGTAAATTTTTCAATTTAAAAAATTTTAATTATAGAAAAATAAAGTTATAAATGGCAATTAAAACTCCTGTTAAGTATAAAAATCATGTAAAATTCCGTATATTATAAATCCATTTGATTATTTAAAAAGCGAAAACAATATTAACCTAAATATAACCATTAACGTAATAATGGCTAATTTCTTGCTTCTCCTTTCAAGAGGTCTTAAAATAAATGGGATCAATATTATAAATATCAAATTAGGATCTTTATGATATGAGGTTTAATGCCTGATTTTCGTGACTTTTTATTCCAGTATTGATAGTATTATTTGCAGAAATAGTGAGTCTACTGCTTTCCTCAATGAGAAATATTATAATAATTTCGCAATATATACAATATTCTAAAATTGATTATACCATCACCTTTACTCTCAAATAGAGTCAGTCCTCGCTTAGCAACGATCTCGTTTAGCGACGACTCGAAGTTACGAAGACTTGAAAACACACGTGCACGCTACTCAGTCGTCGGTTCTAATCATCATAAATCATCAATTTTCATTCATCATAGCAAAAATAAAAACAAAAACTTGATATTTTTTTATTAATCCAAAATGACAAAACATACAGAGTAAATACTAGTAAAATACAATCGGCCCTCGTGTAGCGACGAAATTGCTTAACGACGGAGTCTTCGATACAACAGCCGTCGTTAAGCGAGTACTAACTGTATACAGATTTATGTGAATAATATTTTAGCGATATATTAGCTTCAAACTCAATTTCATAGTGTGAAAGAAGATTACAAAGCCATGTTTTGTGTGAATCTATAAATGGCTTTAATTTGGAATTTTTCTTATTAATGAAAAATTTAACCACGAAAAAATGAACATTTATAGAGTACAATTCTAATATTGAAAAATCATATATGATAAAATATCCCGGATTTCCTTCTATAGTTTTGAAGGTTGATTAGATAAAGTCAGTATCTTGGTTTGTCTTAATGCATTTATATAAAATTGCTATTTTAAATGTAAAACATTTCCTTCAATCATCATTTTGATAACGGGATCCATTTTTTATTAAAGTATAAAAATTATATAAATATGTGTATATAAGAGTTTAAGCTTGTTAAATACAAACAAAACTCTGAAAGTATAAATACCATATAGAATAAAAAATATATCATCTTTTAATACGAAAAATATTGGTTATTAAAAGCTAATACGAAATAATTGACACATATCTTCAAACGCAATCTAATGTATATAAGCCATGATAAATTTAAATTTTTTAAAAGCACAATGAAATTTTTTTTATTAGTTTGAAGTAAGCAATTTTTAATGATAATTTTCTCATGGGGTAGTTTTTTTCAGTGTATTTCTATGCTATGAAATATTTTGAAAAAGCAGAAATAGCCGTTATTAGTTTAGGCACAATTACGATTAAATATATTCCCCCATAATATACTAAATGGCATCACCATGTGAATAGGATTAATTGTTGAATTTAATTAACCATACTACCTGGTACCATTTATCCCATTAAAATCAAGTACCTTCTTTATTCTTTTTTTACTTTAATGATAAATTTATCAATTTTATGATTTTATATACAAACAGTTTACCTAAAATCTCATCTTGAGATCAATAAAACCCATGTTTATTTAAGGGCATCAATATTATTAGACATATAAAGGTAAAGATTAAAAAAACTTTACCTATTTTGACTTTTAACTTTAACAGTTTCATTTTTTTAAATGTAATGTAAAAAGATTATTTCCAAATAATTTTTTATTTTTCTTTTTACAAATATATTATGATATTTACTAGAAATTTTTCCGTTTGGCCTGTAATTTATAGATTATAATAAAATGTATTTTTAGATGTAATTGTTATACAAATTATATATTAATTTTGGTTTCAATCATGTTACCGTTTCGCAAAAATGTCTTACCTATCGTGATAAAAATCAATTTAGGATAAGCGATATGAAACAAACTTAGAAGTAAAGAAAATTTTATGATTTAAAGGATTACAGAATAAATAAGCACTACCGATGAATATATATACGTTCTATTTTAGTTACTAAGGAAAAATTTTTAGCAATATAATTGTTATTCCATTTTGGACTAGCTAAAAAAATTCTTCTCTATCCGCTTCCTAAAAATTTACAATCACTTTTCGCATCAAATATTAAAAATATTTGTTGTTAGTAAAAAAACCTGTTTTCAATATAAAAGAAAAATATCTTGAATAATAACTTCAAAGAATCAGAACAAAAAAGTAAACATACATATTTGGTAATTAAGTTTTGTAACCTCTGATAAAGCATTTTGTTTTAAATATATTTTCACTGTTTATTTACTTTTTTTTCTTAAAGAACTATTCGAATGATCTTAAATACTTGTAAAATTAAAATCAAAAAATTATTGTTCAAGATATTTTTGTATTTATCAACAAACACATAGGTTAATTACTTCATTTGAAATAAGTTAGGAAGAAAGTTTTGCAGCAATTTGTTAGCCATTTATCTTTTTTCTAACAGAAATCACCATAAATAATTTGTTAATACATTTATATTTTTATAACTATTAATAACCAAGAGTTTTTTTTATTAAAAGCTAAAACAAAAAGGTTTTATCGTGTTTTTCATATGTAAATTACGATATACTTATTTTGGATAATTGACAAATTTTAAAGGCTTATATACTGCATAACTTTTGCAGTTTATTTGAGTCGAAATATTATGGATTATTTTTATTTGATTATAATAGAATACATCAAAAATCTCTTTTTATAAAAATATATTTTAGGAAAAAATAGTCAATTACTGTAAATTTGTAACTTAGATATTAAATTTTATCTATTAAAAACAGCTTTAGGTTATATGATTCATGTAAACTCTAATATCAAATATGGGATATATATCTAAAAACAGACAGCAATGTTGATTGTTTTATAAATTATTTCCATGTTTTTCTAACATTGAAGTATTAATATAATGTATCATCAATTTTTTATTTACTCGTTTTTTTTCATTATTGATTTACTCAAGGTTATATCACTTAAATAATATATCATCATGTACCAGGTTTGAAATGATGAAATATATCAGGATTTAATGAAAGATACATATATTTTTTTAATTCTAATATGTTGAGATTAAATAATGCTTGCAAAAATCAACTGAGAGATCTCTCATTAATTATATGATTTTATAACCTTTTGAAACTTATCAAGAAAAAAATTTTTCTCGGATTAAATAAATCTTAAATAATTTTATTTGGGTTTTAAAAAGAATTATAATTTTTGTTGTACCAATTTTTCATTACCCTTCCTGGAAACCCTCAAAATTTCATTTTCAAATGATTAAAATTTACTATTTTTAAAATTTTTTTATTTTTATTAAATTTTTTTAGTTTTCGTAATATTAATAAGAATATTAATTTTGATACATAATAATTTTCCAAAAATTTTTAAATTAAATGCAAAGAGATTGTAAAAATTTTTGTGTTTTAATTTTTAAGAGGAATAAACATGGATTATTTTGATTAAGATAGTAACACATTTATCTGGTATGAATCTAGAGTTCAACAAAGATATGACCCGTCACAACTCGCACGTTTTCAAGGTTACGATACACGGCTAAAATTATAAATTCAAGATGATATTTTTCATCGTCGCGTTTAGAAGACTCGCAACAATATAATTTATTCCCAGCAGACTCTTGATCATTAGGAGAAACAAAGGATAGGTACATTCGAGTGAATTTATCATTTTCTTCAAAAAAGTATCTATATTTATAATTTTTACCTATCTTATTCAATTCAGTTCCGAAAATGATAAATAGTTTTTTGAAACAAACGTGGATCTCCTAAATTAGTTAAGATATTAAAGTAATTACAGATTTATACAAATCCTGATCAGTAAATAGCACTCTTATATTTCTTGAAAAATAAAAAGTTCTGCGATAATGCATTATGACAGGATCAGAAAAAAAATAACTGATAGAATATTTATACGATATAGGTATTTTTGCATGAAATTTTACGCCAATCATAAAAAGAAATATGAAATTTGAAGAATATATATTCAAACCTAAATTTGTTGAAAAAATAATTTAAATACCTGTACCAAACTTCCCGATATTTTTTTCTCTGTATATTATATCTATCAGAATGTTCATATCCTTTTTATTTAGTTCATTAATAATGAATTCTTGACAAAAATGGTACTTTTCTTCAATTTTTGAATACCATATTATACTTATCTCACAAATTACAATCATTTTAATTTTTTTAGCTGATAGATTTCCCAAAAACGAATTTAGTGCACAAATAGAAATTCTCTTTGATTCTAACTGTCGTAGATTCAAATAAATTCCATCTACTTTAACAATATTTAAATGAGAATTAAAATATTCTAAATCGTCTTCTAGACCAGAAATACCTTCTTCAGGATTGAACGAATTAAAATTTACTATTGGTGTGATAATAAAATTCCATGAAATATTTTCATAAACTCTTTTCGTATTTTGATAAAATCCGACAATAAAGTTAAAAATAGAGTCTTGATCATATTTAAAATACTGTCCTTCATCGTTCAGAATATCTTAAGAATTTAAATAAAAAAATTTAAATTTTTTTTAATTCATTAAATACGAACCATATTTTTACAGTATGTATGTTTTTATGTACTGTATTCTTAGGAAAATATTATAATCAACAACAGTAACGAAATTTATAATTAGGATCTATTTTTTCGAGCATAAAAATGACATATGATGCTTTTATGTTTAGAAAAGTCACCACTACTATATTTTATCATTGATGTTGTTACGTTGAATTACTTTATTGGTTAAAAAAATTTTTGTTCAATTCAACTGGGATAAATATCCATTCTAAAGTTTCTTTCATGTTTAATAATAATTTCTTTTTCTTATTGGTCTTATCATTTACACTTATAATTTTTATAAAAGAAATTAAAAGAGCTTTGATATTTCCATATTTCAAATAAATTTTTTTGTTATTAAATTCTGGGGGCAATATTGCTTGCACGATTGGTCCAAAATTCTATAAAAGTACGTTACTATGAATCAAATATTATATTATATTCTTTAAAAAAAAGGAACGGCGATAAGCTTTCGGTTTGGAAAAACTTTTAATCTATAATTAGAATCTTCTATTCATTTTATTTCAATTTGTAAAATATATTCACACGGGATCTTTAACGATGTCATTAATTTTCGATTAATCTTTGTGAGCACATAGATGTTTAATCTAAAATTGATTTAACTGTTGACTCTAAATAGTCAAAAATAATTTTCCTAAGAGAAGTAAGTAATTTTAAATGTGACCTGATATTAATTCTATATCTAAACATTATTTTTATAATTAAAAATTTACAAAATAAATTTTAGTGGTAAATAAAAAATATATTAATATCAATGATTTTAAATTAAAATTTTGTTATATATTCAAATCAAAGATTTTTGCATTTTTTTAATATTATTTAATGCTATTTTCAAAAATAGGATCTTGAAAAATTTTAATTATTTTAGTTTAATAAAATTTTAATTTTTTATAATTCAGAAATAGTTTTTTTGTAGCAATTACACTCAGTTCTTAGATTTTATTTAAAAAAATATTTTCCAATCAAACTTAAAAATACCCAATTGATTTCAGTTTTTTAAAATCTCAGTGATTTAAATGGAAGTAAATAAAATATTTTATTGACCAAAACGTATGCTATTTTTTATAAAGATCATAAATTAAAGCATTCTTTCAACATTGAAATAGTGAATAATAAAGATAATATAGAGATATAAGAATTGAATTTTTTATACTGATTTTGAAAAAAAATTTGAGAACATTTCTGTTGGCTCCTTGAACGTTAAATTGGTTAAATTCTTTTTATTTTTACTTTTTAAAAAACACCTTATATCTCTGAAGTAAAAAGATAAATAAATATTTTGTAAGTGGTAAAAAAGGTTATTTGCAAAACCCATCTTTCAGAAAAACATTTTTTTATTCAAATTTTAATGATGTGATAGGTTAATAATTATTTGAGTTGATACATAAAAATTAAATAACATTAAATAATTTTTCAACAAAAAAACTATAATTTTGTTTTTTATACAAATTAAATGCATTAATATTTGTTGATATAAAAATATTTCATCATTATTTTCTCATAAATTTGAGATGATTTTAAGCTTATTACATAAACTCATACCTAAAATAATGTTCGGCTTGCTGATTTTTTCATTCACACATGGTATGTATAGTTCCAAATTTTGAAAAAATTCGGTATGATCCTTGAATGCAAATATTTCGGAATAATTAAAAACATGTATATAACTATCGTAGTAAAAGCATGGTATGATATCCACTAAAAAGAAGAAAATAAATTGAAAGATTAAATTTCCATTACACCAAATCAGAGACATAATGTATTTACGAGATTCTATTTTTGTAAATATTTATAGTTGGATTGGTATTTTTTGTAAGAAAAATACAGGAAAAATTAAATCCACAATTTATATTAGAATTTGTTTGAGAAAAGAAATTTCATAGAATAAATCATTATTTAGGGAGTTATCGGTTAAAAAAAAATTTATGACTTTTATTATTGTTTTGTTTATTAACAACCTTTCTTATGTAATAATTTTTTATCAAGTTTTTGACAAGCCATGATGATTTATTTCAAATAATAATTATTTTTATTAATATCTGAGAAGTATTATTTATGAATCAAATACTATTTCTGATTAATAAAAATTTTGAATTTCTAATTATAGTTTTTATTAAAAAACAATTTATGATACTTTCACCCTATATGAAGTAAAAAATATTTGTTATTACTTTTTATTGAAGTTTTTTAAGCCTTGTTTAAAAAAATATTATATCATTATTTTAGGTGGTTGCATTCAAACAGGTTATTATTTATTTAAGACCATATCTTCTATTTTTCAATAAAATAATTGTGGGCGTTGTTCCTTATGTAAATTTATATTAATTTAGTAAAAATCAGCTCTCTATCAAAAACATTTTTAAACATTTGAAAATATGCGTAATGAAATTAATATTTATATTAAAAAATAGCAAAGAAAAATAAATTTTTCATATTCGCATAACGTTGTCTTTCTTTAAATATCATTATCATTCCACTGATTAATTATTTTTTTATTATATAGCTAGAGAAAAACTCTAAAATAAAAAAAACTATTTTGTATTTTTATGTTGAAAAAATTATTTAAAAAAGTGTTCAGTGATATCAAAAGATATACCACAGATACTCTCAAAAAAGAAAGCTTTCTTCCAGATAACTAAAATTAATGTTAATATGCTATTTTAAGTACAGTAAAGTCTGTCCTAACCGCCACTTTTAGCCATAATTCTTATTGTATATTTATTTGATATATTTTAGGGATAAAATTTTTTTTTTTAAATTTTTTTATTCAAAAATGGTAAAAAGAAAATGGGTTAAAATATCAATAGAAAAAATTGTCTTTTATCAATTATATTAATGCAAATCATTTTGTTTCTGACGAGAGATTATCAAATTTAATTTCTACTAAGTTCAAAAGAGACATCTCAAGCAGGAGTATAAACGATATTAAAGAAAATCAAAAATAAATTATTGAAAATTTAAACTTTGAACATACCAAAAAATGGAGATCCCTATATTAAAATATGAATGTATTGACTTTGTTTTATTAGAGTGGATCTAAAAATTAGCAACCTCTGTTGCTATTCTCAATGATAATTTAATAATTAAAATATCATTAGAAATTGCTAAAAAAAACGAATCCAAGATCAATTTAAAGCATCAAAGTGGTGGTCGGCATGTTTTAAAATAGACATTCCCTGAAGCTACAATCTCTGCATGGTGAGTCATATGAAAAAACTAGAAAACCCGATGAAGATGGATTTATAAGTTTTATAAAACAAAAAAAGATGAATATAGATTTTTAAACTTACTTTCCCTTCAAGATATAGTTTCATGTTGTGTTTGTGCTATTTTGAATTAAATTCAACCATGTAAGTTCCAATAATACGTTCAATAAATTTAAACTGGTTACCTAAAATGATTTTTGGTCACCAAATTAATATTTTTATAAGATATTTTATTTATAAGATTAAAGTATTACACTATTATTTATAAATTAATAAAATACTTGATAGTAAAATATATAAAGACAAAAAATTCCGTTTAACAAATTTTAACTCTTTCTTTCTATGATCGAAAAAAGTTAGATATTTTGGTTATATATATCTTTGCTAACTGCATATATGCCTAAAGGAATAGGCCTTTATATTATTAAGATTATCTATCTATATATTTATTGATCTGTTTTTATTTTTTAATAAAAAGCTATACGATAATAATTTTTCTGATTTTTATATTTTTTTAAAAAATTACACCTTAAATATTCATTAATATATTGATTTTGGCATGTGGTAGAATATTTTTACAAAAATTCTTAAAAATAATATTTGTAAATAAAACGTGGGAAATCATTCTTCAATAAAAAGTTAAATTATAAATTATTCCTCAAATTTCTAATAAAAATTATTTAAATAATTTTACTTAAATTATGTTTTATATTTTTTTAGCATTTTATTTTTAGAAAATTGATTAAATATTAAAATTTACCAACTAACACAATTGGAAGAATTATATTTTTATCATAGTCAATGCCAAAATATGTTTCTAATGTCTCAACATATAGGATGCAAAAATAAGTCCTTTCTTTAATCGTTTGTGAATAATAATTATCGAAAACTTTACAAAAATATATTCTATATATAGTAGGTAATGGCTTTTTCGTGTTTCTTATTTCCTATTTCCCAATGATTGATTTTTCTAAGGAAAGATATTTTAAATACATATTATTTTTATTATACTTTAAAATATATTAAAAAAACATAAATATAACCTTGAAAATTGGTATTTTTTGCTAGTGTTATTGCCAAACTTTTGACGTTTTCTTAAGACAACAACATGCAGAAACCAAGAATTATCATCCAAAAATAATAAGTAGAATTATTCAAAAATTTATAATGGATATATCAAAAGCTGCTACTTTTCGATATTTTTGACTTTTTATAATTTTCACATTTGATACAATTATTACTAATAGGGAGCAAAAAATTAAAAGGGTCAAGGGATTAAAATAGCTTCCTCTTAGGAATCAATAAAAAAATTATACCAAAGGAAAGCAAGATTTTAAAATTTTCGACGCTAATAATACTTTGCACCAGGAAAGTAAATTTTGCTTCAAATGATATTATAAGAAGAAATATAATATTGGGATTAAATAACTTCTGTGTAAAATTAGTAAACGCATTAAATGGTAATAAAGTTAATTATCAATGGTTAGCGATAAAGTATAAAATTTCAATAAGATTTCAAATTAGTTCATCCTTAAACTGTTGAAGAAAGATTTTAAATGAAATAAAATATATTTTTGGACTAGTTTCCAACCACATTTTTCATATAACAGCAACATAACTGTAACATCAGCAACAAGAACGCAAAATAGTTTTCATACATTTTATAGCAAAGAGACAGTGCTATGCCAGTAATTTAATATATGAAGAGCCAATCATAGCCATTTTCTTGTGTCTTTCTGTCTAAAAAGATACAAAATCTCCTAATTATTGTTTATATTGCTAAACCAAAATTGCATCAAGATGGCAGATTTCTTGTTTTTAATTATGTGTACAAAAAAAATAATAGATTATTTGTGATAAAATAAAAGAATAAGTCCCAAGTAATAAAGTCAAAATTTAAAATGAAAATTTTTTTTTACCATTTTGATAGCGCCTAATCTTATTTTCATACGCTCTTACATATTATAAATATGGGCTTTCCCAAACAATTGAGCGTACTCTAGTCCTAAACCAATCTACTGTAAAATCCTTCAGACTGTAAAAAAAGAAATGTAAAAAAGCATTTATTGCGTTAATGAAAATATTCCATTAAATGCTTCACCAGATTTTCTGGAAGATAGGTTCCTATATTAAGTAATTTGAAAAAACTTTACCAAAAATATCATAAAAATATTATTTTCTCAAACTAAATTTAACGATGCAAATAATTAGTTATTAACCCTTAAATTCCAGAAATTTAAGTGTAAATTGAGAGTTAATAAACAATGATGCTTCAAAATTCACATTAAGATCATTAAAAAATTTAACTAATTTGAGATTTCTAATCTTTAAATATCAATCGAAAGTAATGCTTAAGAAAAATTCATAAAATAAATCCTGTAATTTAATATTTTATCTGAGGCAAATAATTCTTGATTATATTATCGTGAAACTATTAACAAATCACGATATTAGTCGTATAAACGATGATGACCAGCTATAAAGGGAGTACATTATTTTTAAGCGTGATCGTTTGTGCGCCGAGCAGTAGTATTACCTTTTATATTTGGTTTTACGTGATCTTTTTTCTTTTGTTGGGGATTTACTATGAGAATGATATCGACTCGCCGTCGCATTGGCTGTTTTGAGCCCGAGGGAGTGCAGTCAGGTCTATCTATGTGCGACGGTTGCAGACTGGGTTTGCAGTGGCCGACCATCATAATATATTTTCTAAAGCTTAAAAGTTACAAAAACAAAAAAAAATTAAAAAAAGCGAAAATTGCTAGTTTTTAAAGTTTTCTCGAATATTTTCACATTAATCACTTCATGTTGAGTTATTACTTTAGAAATTCACGTTAAAATTAATAAAAGTCAAGGAAATAACTGAAAACGATTTTTGATTCCCCATATTGTAAAGTTAATTTATTTAAAATCACACGACTATCAATTTTTTTATTAACAAAATTGAATGAATAAAAATATATATATTTTTTTAATTAAACACTAATTTAATCACAATATAACATAAGTAAATTCTTTAAAGAAAAGAATTTCTCTCGTTATTTTTAATTATAATTGTAAAATATCGAATGAATATCGAATCAATATTAAATAAATCAGTTTTATCAATCGCAAAAATACTAAGACCAAAGATGCATATACTCATTATAGTATTTCAAATCCATCATTTAATGTAAAATGAAACAGATTTTGGACTATCTGCTAAAAATGCAAATAAAATAATTGTCAAGGATTAAGTCAGATTTAATTTTAAATTTTGAGGAAATGCTGAAGTATATTTTTGAAAAAAATATTTCAACAACACTGACCTCATATTTACATTTTTAACCATTAATATGGAAATGTGTTCATATACATAAAATTTGTGATAAAAAGTATATAACCAATGTTTGTCATTCAAAAATAGCAAAAATATGTCAAATTTGCCTTCTTTATTTGAGTTAATTTTTTTTTTTATTAAATATTTAGATATATTTTTTAGAATACTACTTTTAGCATAATTAATAATAGAGAAAAAGAGGATATACAAAATTAAAGAACATTAAAATGCAAAAAATTATTTTAAAGTAAAGTATAGATGTTTATAAATCCTAAAATGGGAATGTAAATATTTTAATATATTATAATAAAATGGGTTCTATTATATGACTCAGACATCGTTTTGCAGTTTAGAAAATAATTTTTCCCTGTAAGTTTTAGATATTCCCAGTTTCCATTGTATATATTTAAGCCTGAAAAAGTAAAAACATATTTGTTGCTCCTAGTCCCAATTTCTCATTTTTAATTTCAAGATTGATTTAATAATTTGACACTGGTGATATTTCATGCATGGATCTTGGTTTAATCATGATAGAACAGTTATTATTATAGGCTTAAAATTTTTATATCGTTATGATTCAATAATCTGTATAAAAATTGTTACTTGGTAAGAATATAAAAAATAATATATGCACACAACTGAATGAAGTAAATATCTAGAGGTCATCCAAGTTTTAATTCATGATTAACTTTCGATTATTAATATACTTTTCAAATTATGCATTTGTTTTTTT
>LDMZ01050741.1:0-12338 GCA_001455285.1 Sphaeromyxa zaharoni
TTTTTTTAGTGGAACTTTTATTAAATAAATTTCCTAATCAAAAAATTTTTTAACCTATATGAAAATATTTTATTTAGAATAAATTATATCCCAAATATGTATTTTTTTGAAGCATGATAATAATGTAATTTAATATGGGCTATATCATTCATATAAGGACTGATTGAAAGTTTGGCTATTTTTTTATGTTATATTTATACTTTAAATCGACAGAATTAGATTAAACCATTTTATAAAATGTTTATAAATGTTATTTTGCAGAAATTGGAGTCCCATTAACATGAACTAAAATTTATATAATAAATATAGACTCATTGTATTTTTAGATAACTAGAAATGTTATACGGTACATATTCAACAATTTTAAATTATTTTTTGTAAAATAACATATTTGATTTAGAAGATTTTCTCCTAAAATAAATAAAAAAATTTTATTGGAAATGTTGCAAATACGTTGTAAACGTTAAAAGCGTATTAATAAACAGGTTCCAGTTATGATAAACAATATATCAAACATTATTTTTTCTTTCTAATATAGACTATTAAATATGTAAGCCTTACGTGATTATAATATTTTTAATGAAAAATATTTGGTTTTGTATGTTAGTGTGATAAATGGATATTTCTTAAAATTGTAATCATTCTAAATAACCTATAGCAGGATATATAGTGTGTTCAACTCACTTTTAATTCAAAAATGACGATATAAATCTATTAAGAAATAATATAAATATTTAGAAATTAAGTGATGACATCGTAGGCATACGAATTCTGGTCACCTGCTATTTTATAAACAGACTAACAATAATGTTCTATTACCAGTTAGATGCAAGGTAAATTATTCCTTCGAAATTTTTATAAAAAGATTTAATTTTTCAAAAACCAGCACTGTTAAGATCGTAAAGAGTGAGAAGAATCTTTTAGGCATTAGTATTGGTGGAGGAAGCCCTTGCTGTCCATGTCTATATGTCGTTCAAGTTTTCGACAATGGAGCAGCGGCCAAGCAAAGTAATATCGAACCAGGGGATGAAATAGTATCTGTTGATGGGAAATCGTGTCAGGGATGGAGTAAAAATGAATTGGCAAAAACTATTCAAAGTAAAAAGGTTGTGGAAATTATTTAGACGTGATTTTAAATAGGATTCTGCTACTATAACTTTCGCCAAGTTACAATCAACACTCCAAGAAGGGACGACTTTTGATATCAGTAAATTCACTTTTTAAAAGTTTTTTAATTTGATAGTGATGAAAAAGTTAAAACATAGATTCCTTGAAAACATTAGCGGGGACACTGCTGATGCGTTGGGATTTAGTAGGGCCATCTTGTGCAATGGTCTGATACAAATAGATTAGTAATTATTTTTTAAGATGCAATGATATCAAAAGTTAAGAAAATGGATAACACTGCAAAATTTGTATCAAGTTTTGATCCATAACAGGATTTAATATTTTAGATCTCAAAGAGACGGTGAAACAATTTACAACCAAATTTAAAAAACTTGAAAATTCATTTGAAAGTAACTTTTTAAACAATATAAAATTTTTTCTAAACTTTGTGCCTTTTATTAACTCACATATAATTATTTACTGTTATTCACTTAATTTTTTAATCTCTGCCATGATTTTTGTTTTAAACGTAAGCAAAATTACCTTCTAATATCCGAAATTCATTGGAATAATTTTTTGAATTCTGTTCTTAACTTTGATGCTCTGAACGACGACAAGAAGGTCTTCAAATCCGAATAAAATTTTGAAATTTTCCTTGATTAAAAGTGATGAATGAGTATTCACAAAACTCATTTTGACTATGCCTTCTCAAACTTTCAAAACAACTTTTGTTATTGATATTTATCTTTTATTTAGGTAAATAAAATTTTCTGATAGGAATTTTTAATAAAATATAATAATCTGGTCAAAAAGTCCTGTTATGTTCTCAAACTATGTTAAACTTAAGTAGAATTATCTAAAGAACACCAAATTTGATTAATATGCTTTGGTTAGATGGTCCGTAAGGCAAAGAATCCCAGAAAAATGGGTCAGAAGGATTTAATTAAATAATAAATATTCTTAATCATATTTACACGATATTGGTCAACAATTCTCATCTTAAATAATTTTTAGAAACATTTAGTTTAAGATTTGTTAAAAAAGATACTCATTTGATTTGATACCCTTCCCATCGACAGTACTACTCTTAACACATCTTACTGTTAAGAAAAATAAAAATTCAGAATAAAAAATTACTATCTTTTTCTTGAATATTTTTTTTCTTAAAAATTTTTCACAATAATATGATTTCAGCATTAACTTGAATAATTCCTCAAAATATTTTTTTCTAACTAAAAAATTATGAACTCGATCTTTTTAATGATATGTGTTATATTCGGATTTAAGGTATATGCATTTCAAATCTAATAGATATCGTTTATCCATTCCAATAGTAAAAATCTTATTAATAATAAACTGTTAACCTCTATTTTATAGTTTAGACGTTAGCCCAATGATGTCGTGATTGATAAATTTGATCTCATTTCATGCTTTCTTTCACGTTTTGATAATCAAAAAGCCTTTTATACTACTTAATTTTTCAAAGCAGTTCTGTCAGGAAAATATTTTTATAACGTAAAAATAATAATACACTGAAATTACCTTTGGGCTTGCATTTATTTTTTTAATATTTATATATGAAATTATTCTTTGCCTTAACAGTTTTTATTAAGTTTTTTTAGAAATCTAGTATTTTAAAACCGGTAATCGTATAATTTGTAACATGGACTAGTTGTGTATTTTTGGTTAGATCAAAATGACGAACTCATGTTTCTATTTTTTTGTCTGTAACATGTATTTTAACCAAATATTTCAATTATTTGTTTAAAAAAAATTTGATTTTGTTTACTGATGATTTAAAACTATAGTGAGAACGTAAGTTATTTTAATATAGCTAAAAAAATCAAATACTTTTTGAATTGGAAAGTAATAATACTTATTAATTGAACCCACATTTTTACTTTTATACTCACACAACTGAAGAGAATTAAAACTAAACACTCAAAAATTTATTTGAAATAAAAATATTTTTTCAAAATGGGTAATTTATAAAACTTTCATGAATATGAACGTCTTTTCAATTTCTAACAAGAGATTACTTATTATTTATCATAACTGATTTGATAAAAATCTAAAAAAACAAATTAATATAACTACTTAAATAAAAAAAGCTATATTTCGGGCTCATTCTTTTTCATTACATCCTAAAATAGAGGTTATAACCAAACGCTAGAACAGGGTGATTAATTGCGGTTTAATATTAATTATAAAAAAAGCTCTAATAATGATAAACAAAATAGAGTAGAAAAATTCTTAATGGCTATAATACAATTAAAAATATGAATAATTTTTTAAAGACATTAATTTTTACTTTTTTAAGCTTATGAAAGAAATATTTATTTTTTAAACATCCCTAAAATTATTACATTTGAAATGATCCATTGATCATAAACCGAAATAAATCTTTAAAATAATTTACGAATCGGTTTAAAAATTTATGAAAATATCATATCTTTTGTTGATTAACGGATTATTCAAAACGTCCGATGAATGGAGCTAAAATCTTAAAACTTCAAGCAAAAAACTGCAGAGTATATTTCTCAGAATCAAAATTTGTTCTCTTTATGCATAAAGCTGAAAAAAATAAAAGCAAAATTTTCGAAAAAAAATGAAATTCAAAATTCTAATTTTTTTTAGTATATTTCATTATCATTATACAAACAAAAAAACACATTAACAAAATCTATTGTGTAACTATACATTAAAAATGAATTATCTCTTCAAACCATTGCAGAAAATTAATCTATAAAAGACAAAATATTGTTTTCAGTTTCTTCATTTGGGTTTTAAAATAAAATAAAGCTCAATCACAGCTAACAAATTTTTTTCAGTCACTAATTAAAAATATTTTTAATTCGTAAATACATTTAACCATAGGTTATAAGAGATTACTTTTCTTTATTATAATTTCAAATAAAACATTCCTAAATCTATCTTAATAATTAATTATAATAAAAAAATCACATATAGAGTGAATACTCCAAGTCTAAGAGGACTAAAAAAGTTTCAGTTTATATGTTTCTTGCAATATACGTAATGTGAGTTTAGATAAATACAAATCATATTATTTCTATTGAGTGAAACAACCGTAAAGTTCTTCCACTGTCTATATAACATAGTTTTCAGTGAAAATTACCATTACATCTATCAGAAATTTAAACAAATTTAACTCATTAAGCAATGGAAATTGATCCGTTAAATTAAGGGGATATGAGTAAGTATTCGAAAGTAATACCTTAAACCATATCATGGGTCAAAGGTTTATGTGCAATACTTAACAGGAACGATGTATTTTCAAACTTATCATCATTATGTGTCTTACACGTGATATGATGTAAAATGGGCTTTGTTATTTTTTGCTTAATATTTTAGCTACACATAAAAGTTCCTATTTTTTCATCAGATTGAAAGCTTATTTTTGTTATTAACATTATTTAAGGTATCCCGAAAAATGATTTAAATACACGCCTTTGAATAATTTTAAAACGATTCCTGCAAAAATAGAATTTATTCCAGCAATGTCACCAAATTTATTTTTAGATTTATTAACTGATATTCCCAATTTTCGGCTTTCTTCTTTTCAAAATTTATAAAAATTGAAATTTCTAACAAATTTTATTTTTCCTTATATTCTGTTTTTAACCTTATACCTACCTTTTGTTAGGAAAAAATTAATAAAATATTTTATTTATTATCCTTACTCGTTTTACTGTATAAATTTCATCCTTATTTGAAGATACCATATACATGCTTTAATTTTTTAGAACTATCGGAGATATTCACCAGGTTAAGTTATGAAGAAAAGAACAACCAAATTGGAAGTGAATTCTTGAGATTTTCAAAACTTCATTTAAATATTTCTACTTTCTTACAGAGGATGGTTTCTGAGGTTGATCCATTAGTTGGAAGTATGGAAACATTTTTATCTAAAGTACTACCTGATTCAAAACTAACGTTAAAAAAATACCTAAATGCAAAATTTGAATACCTTTCGTTTTGCCTTAAAGTAACTTTGTAATCTTTAAAAATTACTTCTAAGGTAAAGGAAATGGAAGATAATGACATTGCTTTTTCTTTTATGAACGAGTCCATGGTAAGGATGGAAACTGGAAATTATGAATATAGAGTGCATTTGAAATGTAAAGAACTTACTCGAAAAAATTTTTTGAAAATAAGAAAAGACATTCAGGAAAAGCTTGAACTGTTGGACCAAAAACATGGTTTAAGTAAAATTTAAAAATACAATCTTTTAGTTGAGGATCTTTATGAAATGCTTCAAAGATTCTCGAATGCCAATATGGAATTTTATAAGGCTTCATATGAAAATTTAAATGATTTTGGTGAAATTTCTTTTGATCCTCTTGGTTCTGACTTTTTAAAAGTTGTTAATGAATAGATATACCTTCTTTGTTATTATTGATTTTTTATAAAAGCAACCATAAATATATACCTGACAATAAAACTAATTATTTATATATAATTGTCCAAGATAACAACATATAAAATCTTTAAAAAACAATTTATATATATAGTTATTTTTCAATAAACATTATTTCTAAAAAAAGCTTAGAGAAAAGGATATTTTTTGTCATAAAACATTTTAGAATGAAACGTGATTAATAGGTATGTACCTTTGACTGATATAAGTCTACCCAATAAATCATAATTTTCTTATTAAGACCACTTGTTTTAAACATTTTTCACAAAAAAACTACACAATATTTTGGAAACGATCTTAATATAACAAATGTTTTTAAAATTTTAGATATTGTCAAAATTCTTCGAAGTTATTATAAATTGTGTTGAGACACTTAGAATCGAGATTCTTTCCTTTTTTAAATATAAGTATCTAAAATATATAGAGATGTTTAGGTATCGGATTTTTTTGAAACGAGCAAGAGAACAAGTAGTACAATTTAGAAAGTTCAACTAAACTAATTTTTATATATTGACGTGCCTTACTGCTGCTGAAACGTTCAGCAAGCGACACAAGTAGATCGACCGAAGAGTTCTCGACTCTTTAGGTTTTAGAGAGCCCAGTGCATGGCACTTTCCAAATTATAGCTCCTATCCATAGTGACACAAAACAATTCTCAATGGGATAAAAGAAATAACGCTTGCAAAATACTAGGCGGCTGCTGCCACCGCGTCATACGTGTCTTTTTAAATAATCAAAATATATCCGACTTCCTATGATCAGTTCCAAAATATCGTTAGAGGACAATGTTCTTACGATAATATAATTATATGAGCAAGTACTGCGTAATATTTAGGAGTCCTCATGTTCACTTAATGTAACAAGTCGAAGAGCGAAGGCCTGGTAAAGTAGCGTAGCCCTAGTACAAGGGTAGGTAAAGCGGGTTGTTTTAGTAGTCGAAAATCCTAAACTGCCTGCAGGAAGCTCTGGTTGGCGGCTAACCTGACGCGAAAGCGGGCTGGAGGTAAGTCGCATCTTACTGAACAGCCTCCAAAAACATAAAAAGCAGGTAAAGGTTTTTCCCTCCATAGCTATGAAAAAAAATTTAGCATGTCGTAAACTTATTATATTATATTTTTCAAGTGACAGTCTTTGTAATGTAAAAACTTATAGTTAAAATTTTTGATGCTAAAAATATATAACTTATTAAATAACGGCTGAAACTGCAACATTTCTTTCAAATTAAGCATCTAAAGGATACTAGAACTTTAATATAGAGTAAAAAAATTTCTTGAACTTTGGAACATGGATGAAATAATCACATAAAATAAATTTAGTTACTAAATTTCTTTTTAATTTTCTCTTTGAAGATAAATATATAAACATACTGATCTCTAACCATTTCATATGCAAGAATTCGTTGATGATTAAAATTGTTACCTCAGAGGGTTGGCATGTGTTTTTAAATAAATACAAATGAATTAAATTATGGTAAATGTCATGATATTTGCATTGTACGTCTATTGCTGCGTTAAAAATACAATTTTGGTTGAGGTTCGACCAGCTCCATAACATCCTTTCTGACCAGCAGATAAGTAATAATCATGAAAGAATAAATCGAAAACGAAAAACGTAATGGATAGAACAGTTTTTATTTTTCTATCATATAAGTTTATGAGCATTTTTTTAAAATTTAAACCAAATATTTTGTTACCAACTGAAATAAACTGCCAGATTTTAGGTCAAACAAAAGTTCCAAAATGTTTGATGGCCGAGAACCAAAAAAAATTTCTTTTATTCAAACATGGCATCGTTTAGATATCCTGAATAAGGTCCAAGCATTACAAAGAAGATTCATGAAAAATATATCTAACCTTTTTATAAAAAAAATGTATTGTAGCCCATCTCTACCATGCTCTATTCATCATTGAATTTTAGTAAGACTTTTTGTTGTATGGAACAGCTGATTATTTAAGGAAAGCGTAATGTATTCCACCTCCAAATTTGTTCAAGAACTGTAAGCTTATTTTTTATAGCCATTATTTTGGTTTATTGTGATAAAAAGTCTTGGTTCGTTAAATATATTTCATTTTCTACTTCATGAATTATATTGAAATAAAAATAAAAGGCTAATATAATCAAATTGTCACTTTAAAACAACAATATTCCTATATTTTTAGCAAATGAAGCATAATAGTGTCTCACTTTATGTCAAACCATTTCTATTTCAAATGGTGCTCGCTAGAATGATATATTTCAATGCATAGTCTAGGTTGAAAATGGCACCTCTGACAAAAAATGAAACTTTTATCCACTTGTTGAATCGCGAACCACTTAAACATTTAAAACTGCTTTGGTTTCCCCTAACCGCTAAAAGTGTAATTAAATACTTTCCGAACAATCTGTCACACTCATCAAAGACATAAAGCGATGTATAGAAAAATAATATTTTTAACAGAACTGTATGACAAAATCTCGAAAACGCCAGAGATTATATACCTCATAGAAGTGATTTACAATAAATGTGAAATGCAACAAGTACACTTTTTTGTGCAAGTAGTGTTAGTTTAGAATAAACTTTAATGGTTTTCGAGGTGCGGGTAAGGCTGAATCACTCGATATGTTCCAAGTTTCCCATACAATATTACAAAGCGATTTTATAATCGTGATATCGTGGCAATCCAGAACGAAGGCAGAATCAGGCAGCGTAGCTCTAGTACAAGGGTAGGTAATGAAGGGTTGTTTAAGTGGGTGAAAACCCCACACTGCCTGTCAAATACCCTGGGAGGGTATGAATGGCGCCTAATCTGACACGAAATCGGGCTGGAGGTAAGTCCCACCTTGTTGAACCGCCTCCAAAGACATAACGAGCAGGAAAAGGTTTTTTCCTCCATAGCTAATGAAAAAAATATCGTGGCAATCCAGAATACTCATAGTGTCGTGATGTAAAGATAAACACAGCTCTATGAAAGGAAAATATCCTTATGTGCAAACGTCGGAAAAAAATATGGGAAGATATTTAACCTTTCTAATTGCACTTCGGTTTGAAGAGAATGCTGAAGTTAAAGCCACAGTGGATTAAGATCCAAAAACAATGAGTATACCGAAAGCAGCAACTTAAGACGCTTTGCCATAGTATGAAAGTTTTACCAGAAGGCTTGACCTATAAAATCCCTTATTCGTCCCAGCTCAACTTGTATTCCGTAACTAAGCTATCACAATAAAATTTGCAACGATATATCAATCCTCTTTTATTAATTTTAGACATTAATAATAATCCAACAAGAATACCAAATATTGCAAGAAACAATAATTTGACATCTTGTTTCAAAGCACTACTCTCAGATCAATCCAAACGCCTACCATGTTAAAAACGTATAAAAAATCTCTAACATCACACAATAAAACAGTTAATAAGAAGAGCGGATGTTCTTGAAAGTTTGCTCATAAAATTTAATGGAAACCTGGAATATGCACTCTTTAAGGAAGATCCAACATGGAGTATAGTGAGATATCTCAAAAAGTCGCTTGGATACTTAGATCAGAGTAAAAGTGCACTTTCTTATGCTAAATTTCAAATTCAGTAATTTGTCGTATAGCTTCCGAACATTAAAGGCTTTTTGTTATTTTAAAAACAATTATTTATTAATCTCATGAGAAATAATCAATTTTTGTATTAATAATCACAATTTTTCAAAAGCTTTTTAGATTTATTGATTAGAAAATGTAATATTTGTTACAAAATTATACAAATTCGAAAAGATATAGCACAGTGACTAATTAAATAGAAAATGCAGGAAAGATAATAAAATATAGTATGATTAGCACCTACCCTTGTGCACGTTTTCATAAATTTTATTGACAGGTCGATGTTTTTACAAAATTTGGATCGTATTGATTTTAAATTAGTCCAGAAAAGGATAATACTCACGTATAAAATGTTGGAGTTTACTATACCTTCCTTTTATTAATGTTTTAACCAAGGCTTTCATTTCATCCACTGCAACAGAATTTCATTTTTTGGAGAGCACTCCTCATATTTATTTCATGTAATGTTCACATTGTTCATCAGTCTTACTAATAAATTACTAAAGTCATTGACAGTTAGAATTAAGATTAAAGAATATTTTTAATTTTTTGACTGCTTTCGAGTGATGGGATGATTCATCGTAATAATTAGTAATTTCATAACTCTGGAATAGGTTTCAGAGCTTAAAATCCACATTGTATTCAATATAAAAACTGTTTTTAGATATAAAGGTATGAGATAAATAGCAGTAACACGGAGCTGTAATGCGTATGTGGGCCAAAAAATTTTTTTTTACTCTCTCATTCCTTACCATATTCTAATAAATTATTGATTCTTTAAATTTGAGTTATCAAAATTCCATAAATAACAATATAAGTTAAATATTATGTGAATGGATGATCATTTGAAGCTTCTAAATTCATAATTTAACTGATTGCAAACAGCAAATACCTTCATAACTTGCAAAAAAACTAACATAGATAAATTTCTAAGTTTGAATGGTTCTAAAGAATGTATCTATGTACTCCATCTTAATTAGTAGGCTAAGAAAGATTTTAGCTATAGGTGTAAATATAAGCTTTCAAGCGAGAAACTGTTTATAACAAACAATGGATCAATTCTTAAACTTTTTGGGTGATACCATTAAAATAGATTTATCGATAGAAGTAGCAATACTAAGCTATTCCAAGATATTTTTACGAATAACAGTGCAAAATACTATATCACTGAGATGCACGCTTTATAATTAATTCACAATCTATAATTTGATCAAATATGTTTGTCCAACTTTACACAGAAAATATACCTAAAAGTGTTCTAGAATCATGTAGATTTTAATATAATCCGCACATCTCTGGCTTTCAAAGGAAAATAATCCTAAAATCTATTTTTTCAAATCATCAAATTTGTAAAGATTAATTTGGTTTAAGCTTTAGTTACTAAGAGCAAATTTCAATCGTAAGTCCAAGGAGTTATTGTATTATTTTAAGAGATTCCAAAGATAGTGCAGAAAAAATATATAACAAAGATGGTTGAAAACACAAAATTTATGAACCTGTAACGACGCCAAATGAAGGAACTTAATAATAGATATGAGAAGATAAAAGATACATCATCATAATTCTCTTCAATAATTTCAAGTAACAGCATACACAAAAATGTAATTGAGAAAGCTCGAAAATGTTTACAAAGACGTAGAACTCGTTCAAATTAGCATTCAAAAAGAATGCCAGCAAAATATCACCAACAAAGCATCATTCGCACATGCGATTCATATAGTAAAATCAGCACAAGTATGGGAAGAGACCATTATCGTAACCATGAAGATTGTTTAAGGATTTTTTAATATGTTAAGTTGATTCAGACCGTAAGGAATCCAGATTTAGGGACGAGGAACTTAGTTCATCTTCGCGCCATAGGAAGCATAGGAGAACTCGATCGCGGTCGCCATCTAGGAAGCATAGAAGGCGCTCCCGATCCCGTGACCGTAGAAGGTCGAGAGATCGTGATAAAGGTTATTCGGTTTAATTATTATCTACGTCCTTTTCCACAGACCGGGCTAGATCCAAACACAGCAGTGAAAGATACCGTGATCATGAAAGAAAGTCAATTGTTAAATCTTTTAAATCACACGTTTTCTTTAGTAACCGCACAAAGAACAGGAGTAAGAAAGATAGCAGAGAAACTGAATTTGAAGGAAAACAAACAGCTGAAATTATAGGTCATTTGTTTTTATCATGATCAAGATTTTGAAAAATTTTTTTTTCGGATATAACCGATTTTTAACCATTTTTATTCATTCCTATCGGTCAAAATCACTGCCAACTTTGTATAGTAGAATTATTTGTGCCCCATTTTAAATGGTAAAATATTTGCCTATCTTGAAGAAAATACATTCAATTCGATTGATGAATTTTTTTCTCAATTTTGATTTTTGTCGATTGCCTTCTTTTTTTCAGAATTAGAGTAATTTTCTTTTTTTTAAGCAGCTAGTTACCATGGAAGTCAGACTCCTCTAAACGAGACTTCCATTAATTTCTATTCTCGGATTATATGTAACAAAGATATTTACCCTAAATTATATTCTTTAATTAAGCCGTTATTTTAAATAACTTGAACATTTTAATTAGAGATTCTGGTTCTGCTTAATAGAAATAGGGATTTGGTGGTTGCTGCAAATTTGGTACGGCATACTGAAAGTCCTCTTAAATTTTGTGCTCTTGGTCTAAAATTTTTATAACAAATATTTAGTAGGTGTGAGATATATGTATTCAATCGCGCTTTGGTCAAAAGTTGAAGCTGGGTTGGATTTTATCAGTTAAGTCATCGTCATAAATGGGCTTAGAATGTCTTTTCCGCTTGCACCTTAAACTAGTACAAATTTAAGCAAAACTTAAGAAACGTGTACACCAGTGCTTTATAACATAGGGTCTACAAAGGAAATTAAATTAAAAGAAGATACATATGTGTTAAAATATGAACAGAGAATGATTGGCAAAAAAATTTGACAATATTGGTTTATAGTATGAAGTGGTGGATTAAACTAGCAAATCGCGTGGCATATATGACCCAAATTACATAATTTATCCGCCTATTGACTGTTACGTAACCAAACTTTTAAAAACATCAATTTTACGAGAGTTTAAAATCAATTAAAATATTAAAAAGCCAATCTGAGTCTAAAAACAATCAATAACAATGATATTATTCAGAATAATCAAATCGCAATTAAAAGGGTTTTAATTTTATCTACACCAATATATATGATTTTATTTCTTCAGGGGG
>LDMZ01050742.1:0-16524 GCA_001455285.1 Sphaeromyxa zaharoni
AATTGCTTTATACCGATTCGGTTATATGATCCTGGTAGTATTACAGGTATTATTTGATTAATAACTGCCTTTTTATAAATTTTTGAAGTAAAAAAAATTAATCAAGATTATAATTACAAACACTCAATTTTTAAAATTCAGTCAATGATAGCGAATACCGACAATATATTTAATTTCATTTGTAAATAAAGGATTTTGAACGGATAAAACAAAAAATATTCGAAGTTCATGAGATTAAAATACTATTTTTCCCTCTTTTAACTTGAGTATAAATAGTAAATATAGTTATCACATACGTCTATGTAAAAATTTGACCTCTTTGACATAACTTTATGGTAATATTTTTTATTGAAATACTAATAAAGAATCTTGAAAAATTTGGACATGAAAAACCCTTATAACTTATGCTCTATATATACTGACCGAATGAAATTCTTATATCATGACCCTTTAACTTTAAAAATATTCAGCTCTTCCTTTTACCACATAAAAAATGAGATATATCAGTACATTTTTTTTCTAAACAGAATGAGTACAAAACTTATATTTTGTTAACATAAAAGCATATAAATTACCTTATGATCAAAACATGAAGAATTTTACTTTCGCACAATTACTTTCACATCAATCTAAATATAGTGAATATTCTTCGAATCTATAGTGGTCTTGTAAATATGCAATAGCACGGATGACAAAATTTGTTATTTTAAATGTTTACTCGATTTATACATCGGATCAACTTGTAGGAAGTTTTTTACTACAAATCGAATTCATGATATTAAAGTTAGGTCTTAAGTATCCGATTAAATTTATAAAATAAGAAGCTTTGTGTCTCACAGAACAATTTTTTACCTAGTTTTGTCTTCATAATTGATATTAAATTCAAAAACTGTGACTTAATTATTTTAAGAAATAAAAATTGAAATGTTTCAATTTTAAATTCAGAATTACAAAATCCTGCTACATTTAAAGTTAACCTATGAAAGCGTACTGTTATGACCTAATTATTCCATAGGTAGATGAGCTTAAGTTTAAGGCACTTTGGCACGTTTTATTTTAATGGATATATAGATATATTAACAAGAAAATTTCATAATAACACATCATAATTTAGGTAATATATACTGCTCCTAATAAATATAAATAATTTTTTTTTCCAATTTTAAACCAAATAAATCTTATGACCATCTCTACAGATTAAGTTGATTCTTGAAAATATTCCTCTATATGATACATTCTTTTTCATTTAGGAAATATATGCTTCAAGTTTGTCTAAAAGATTTGTCTCCATTTTCAAATGTGCATTCAATGATAGTAATTTATATTATATATAGGATTTTTAAAAAAATTCATACCAAAAACATTTAGTGTTTCATTAAAGATAATATTATTTTATTTAAACTTTGAATGTGCCAAAAGATACTTAAGAAACCTAAGTTCTAATTAAATCCTCTAAGAAAGGAGCTTAACTGTACTAAAAAAAATCTTAGAATAAACTATTTTTTTATTGATAGTTTAGTATTTTTGTAACTTTAAAATTTTTTCAGAAGATAAATAAGAATTATTCAAACTTTTTGATCTTTGAGCACTTCCTTGAAGATATAAATCCTTACAGTAGAGATTAGTAAATTGTTTGTTTTGTATTAAAAGCTCATAGAAAGAAGTATATTTTATAATAATGGAAGTAAAAAATATTTTTTTAACCCAATAATTAAATTTCAATCTCAAATATATCTTTAAATATAATTCGTGTAAATTTAAAAAAAATCTATATTTTATAGTTATATCATTATCAATAGTGATTTACTTATATTTTTGATATTTAAAAAAAAAAGTTTTAAATGGAAAACCCTAATCAATGTTGCAAATTGATCTTTCTACGTATTTTTTATATTTTTCTAAGTTTTATTTATTAAAAAAGATATAAATTTTTAAAATAAATTTTCCTAATTAACTTTAGTTGACAACGAAGCAAAATCTGTAACAAAAATTTCCATGTATCGTTGGTTTAAAATAATAAAAATTTCTCATAACTATCAGAATTACCATCATATAAATAAGTTAGATTTACAATTTTATTAGAATTAATTTAGAATGAAGGCAAAAGTTAAAATTTTTTTGGAAAGATTTAAAAAATTATCGTTCGAATTCTTATTAATTTATTTTCTATGTATATATTGCTATGATACTCACCCATCATAGTTTTTATTTTCTTCTTTTGGAAAAAGAATGTAAAAAATTGCTTAAATCTATACTGGATAACTTTACGGTTAACAAAATTCGCACATCACTAATAAGACCTTTAAATCTAATATAAGATTTTCTTGTGCAGAATCCCACTCAAATGGTGATATACTAATAAATAACAGATATTTCTTTATAAAATTATGTATATGAATTTTGACTAGTATCGTGAACATTAAGTTTAAATATATATTTTTGAAGTATTTTGTTATTTACTTTTTTTTCTACTAGAATTTCCCAACTTGTTTATGCAACAATAAAAAAAATAAAACGCTGATTTTTGAATTTTTGCTTTATATTAAATTAAATCAAGATATCTTATGCATGTATTCATGTTTAACCTATATGAAATATAAATGATCCCGATAATTGGTGGAAGCTATTGGGATCATATAAAGTTTTTGTTATTGAATCGATTATTAAGTTATTATAGACGTGAACATTTTTCAACTTTCATGAATTTCTAAATTGATGCTATTGAATAGTTCTTTGAATCTATAACTAACGGTAAAACTTTACATAATCATTTGATCTTTTAGTAACAATAGGCTATGGATTAAAGTTCAAGTATTTTTTTTAATTAATTTTGATCATCTAATAATGCAAAATTTGGAAATTTGGGCTATCAGAAATAAACATTAATGTGTTATGTTTTTAAATCTATATATTTAAAAGTTCATTTTTTAGGAATCGTATCATCTTAATTTAATTTTTTCTTTAGTATTTGATGGCGAATTATGCATTTGTATTTCCATAGTGTGACTATTCACGCTACTCAGATAAAATTGGATCAGAATAACAAAATTTTATCAATTATTACTCACTTCTTTTTATGAAGCATTTTTAATAACGATTTCGAAATCATTTGGAATTAAAATACATTTTGAACATATTTTGAACGCCACGGTCTATAGAATAAAAAATTATGTAATATCAGATGAATATTTGATTAATAATTAATATAAATAAATTCATTCATTATTTTTTGGAGCTTAGATAGGTTTCAGAAAAAACATAATGCCGTATTCTATGTGAAAGTGATTTACTAATACTATGCATAGAAACTAGAGCTAAGTATCTGTATTAAGAAATCGGAACAACCCCAAAATATGGATAATACCCAATTTTACCCTCTTCACTCGGTGTAACTTGGGATGCAAAAATATTCGGGGTATAGCTGCACATAGCCTGGTAGTTTTCTGTAACATTTAATGGATTTTTCATCCGAGAACAACTCGAATTGTTATTTCTTCTATGGAGGTACTGATTCCTACATTTACACGCTTTTGGAATGATATTTTTGTTTCTTAATTCCCTCCTACAGTTTATGAAAAAATATGTCACCTTAAGGAACATAAGATCTTGAACATAATTAAAATACTTGTTTCATTGTCTTGTTACAAATCTTGGCTAGCCGAAGTTTTATATTAAGTGGAGGATATGGAAAATGCAAATTCCTCATAAGCCAGTCTCTCATTGGTATACAATCGTCCCCAATGCATTTTAATACAGAATATTCCTCCTTATCCTTAATTGGGAATTCTGTCATTTGAGATTCATAGTTTGTTGCATTAGACTCATACTCTGGGTGAATTGACCTTTTCAAAATTATACGCTATTTTAATAAGGAACCCGTTAGAATTTGATTGAGTGTAATAAGAAAGCTTATCAATCTGTGAATTCTCTACTACACTGGTGTAAATTGGCGACGCAGATATTTGCTAGGGTATATATTATTTCTGAATACACTTGAATACCATCGGGTATGGATGTGGATAATAAGATACTGAATTGCTAAACGTTGTTATATCTTGAAAAGTATTAGGGTCCATAGAAACAGAATTATGGTCTCTTCTATAAGTACAAGGTTGTTAAGTCGTGGTATACTGGATTAAACCAAACTTAAGGCTTTTATAGCTTTGGATTAAGCGATTTCATAATAGCATAATTTTAATAGCAGGCTTTGATTTTATAAAAATTTATCAGCCTGAAAAAATTTAAGGGTGATAAGTTTGAATGGAGTGAAAATTATTTAAAAATTCCGTTCATGGAGGCAATACTACGCTTATATCTCTTTGTGTTTACTCATAATGCTGATATGTAATCTAACATATCATTCTGAAAATATTTGTTATATATCTATATTTCTAAAACGTAGTAACTAACAACACAAATGAATATGCTGAATTTATTACTAGAAATTTGTACTAAAAATAATATATCTAAAATATAACATCATTACCTGAAAAATATTTTTTGATTTACAAGCCTTTTTTTTTTGCTTTTTTTAGAGTAATTTTTTATTAAAATTCATTTTCAAGAAGATTAGAGATCCTCTCTATTAAGTAACAACTTAAGATTTCACACTTCCACCTCAGAATCGTCTATAAATTCTTACAATGATAAAATAAATTTACAAAAAAAACACATTTTTAAAAAATTAAAAATAACTTTAATGTTGAATAAATACAAGTGACAAATCTTTAATATTAAAATTGACCCCTATGCAAACCTTAATGAATAAAGCTGTATTGATTAAAAAGTGTATATGAAGAAAGTTTTCAATAAATAATCGAATTCTGTAGTTACATACAACGTTAAAACTTGCAAATTTGAATAATTACATTAAAAATTTACTTAATCGGCTCAAATGAGAATCATTTGCATAATATTCGAATTTTCCAAATGAATTTAAAATTTAATCAACCTTACTGTTTAAATCTCGAATATTTTTAAATCTAATGAATAATTTTTCTTAGTTTACTTTATCACAAGAAACTGGTTATAAAGGAATTGTTATCCTTCTTCACTTATAACTGCCATTGATTCCCGTTTTTCGCAAGTTCCATGTACATGTAACAATTTGATATTTATACTGCCTGAATGCTTAAATATTTACATGAAGCATCAAAAAATGTTTTAGTTAAAATAAAAAAAGAATCATCCACAAAAAAATTAAAAAATTTTATTTGATATTATATGTGTTAAATTGATATCTATTTAAAAAATAATCTACTAAAGGAATTTTCAATTTTGCAATAAATACACACGTTTAAGTCAAATACCATAACTAAAAAACCTTACATGATGGATTTGTCGTAAATATTGAAACGGTATAGCTGAAAATTTTCCATGAATCCTTCAATCATTTGTCTTTCGGAAGACTAAAATTAGTTTATTTTGTGAATTTTATTAATTATACTTATTTTTTCACTTTTTTTTACTTTTAAATTATAATAAAAATTTCTAATATTTACTTAGACCTTTATTTAAGCTTTAAAATTTCAGAATTTTACACATATCATTCAAATAATAACTTTGATATACTTATAGATGAAGTAAATTCGGAAATAACAACTTATTGTCGAAAGTTTACATTTTAAGCAACTGGTTTAAAATGATTAATTTTATGCTTAAATATGTTTCATATAAACTTTGTTTCCAATAAATATATTATATTTTTAAAAAGTTATCCCAAGTTTTATCTTATTGTAATGTTTACTTTATACTTTCGTTAAAATATAATAGAGATTAGATTCCAGATTTATTATGGAATAGGATGAAAATTTATTTGAATTAATGAAATTTAATGGCAATTTGGAGTTATCTTGAACATTTAAAATAATTACTCAAAAAGAAAACACTTACTTTTAATTTAATCAAGCTTTAAGGTTTTTTTTATGTAAGCCATTGTAGATATATCTTTAACAATTTATATTATAGGTTCTTTCAAAATTTGACAAGCTATTTTTCTTTCTGATATTTAAATGTTTACTATGGTAAAATTATTACTTTTGTGTAATTGGTAAAAACGTATTAAAAAATTATCTTCTTTTTGCTTTAAATTTCTACCAAAATAGTTTAAGTTAAAAATAATATTTTTAAGGTAAATTGCTATTCACGATATGGAAATTAACTTGTTCTGGAATGGTTCCTGTATAATTAACCACATCCTATATTAGTACCTCGATGCTGTATAGGTTTTATGAAAACACTGTATAGTGTATAAAACCCAGTAAAAAAATATTAAATAAGAATTAAATACATTTGAATTATTCAATATAACTAACTTATCCTTTAATGCCTGTGTATAAAGTAGATAACAGAAAATAGTTCAAAAACAAGGGAAAACTGACATCGAAGCGTGAAATCTCGTCTACTGGATGATACGATGACAAAGAGTGAGTAGCTCCAAAATCCTGATAAATGAATTTTAGATTGTTTCCAATCTCTAATATTGAATTACGTTTTATGTATTGACTAGGCTGAGTAATTTTCTGCAATAAGAAACTAAAAATATTCACATATAGTTATTTAAAATTAATCTTTTTTTCTAACGATTCCATTTTAATGGAAATGTTTATTTAATACTTTCAATTAGATCATATTACAATTTTTCCTTAAGTAGCTCATATAAAGCTTATTTTAATTAAGTATATAAAAAAAGGGAAGGAAACCTTTGATTATATACAGCTATAATGATATATGATGGTTTCTTATTAAAAAATAATTTAAAATTATGGTTTTGCTTGTCTCTCCGTTAAAAAACCAATTTATGATTCTCATAATTGAAAAATACAATTTTCAGTTATGAATGTTCCTTTCCAAGCCAAAACCTCCTGCTGAAAAAGCTGAGTATAAAAATTTACTCAAACCAAATTTTAAAAATGAAGCTTTCCTACGAATACAATTATTAGCCCTCAATTGTTTCTTAATGTAGGGTGCTGTATATTGTACATAATTTTGTTTTCAGGTTAATTTTTCATTTTTAATTTCACAGAAAGAAAAATAACATCAATATTAATGTTAAAATTCGATATATGATGATAAGAATATTAAAATAGATTATAAAAATTAATAAACTCTCTTTTGTCTTTTTACTTCTTCTAAAATGTCAGGATAAAGTAACATATGTGTAAAAAATTAAATATGAAAATTTCTTTTAAAACAAAATAATGTTGCATCAACACATTATTTTAATCATGTTTTAATATTACAATGTAAAAGATTTTTTATAGGGAAGATAAAATTTTTTTATAACTTGAAATATTTAGCCTCTGTCTAGAAGTTTGAAAAATGATGTAAATCAGAACTTAGATTCTAAGTCATACGAAATGATTAATTTGATATACTAAAAATATAACATCCGTTCTTCGTACAATTAACATAAAGAAAGATCTTTGATTTAAGGATATATGCTGATGATTAAATCAATGTGTTAGATAAGAAATTTTATTTAAAGGAAAACTAAATAATTCATAGTGACCTTTAAATAATTAAAATGAAAAAATAGATAAATGGATTTTGAAAAATATATTCTATACTATTAATCATTAAAAAACTAAACACCGGCCAAATATCCTATTCTGATGTATTAAGAACAAACATGCGCCACATATTCTTAAATCTAATTCAGAGGTTCTCAAAGTGGTTTCCTTAACGGGATGTCAGGGGTTCCGCGAAAAATATTAAGAAAAAACATTAAAATGCTGGTTTCAATTTATATCATTATTTGAAAAATGTATCTCAATTCAACTGCTCGTTGACAGCTTTTAAATTCACCCATTGCTATCAGTCTGGAATGATTATGATTTCTTTCATCTTCCTCAATTTCTCTGACTTCTCATCTGCCAGAAAAGAGTGCGCTATAGATCGCTTTTATATTACAATATTGTGCCGCTGGTGCTGGCACACGGTAAGTGATACCAGACTGGACGCTGGCGTACACGCGTCTCCCTTCCTCGCTTGCTTATCGCTTTCTTCGCAATAAAGAGCGAGTGTTTCCGCAGTCTGATTCACTGCCACCGCTCGCACCGACGACTTCGCTCGATCGATGCAAGTGGTCCAATGAGAGGACGGTGGGCGAGAGAAGAATAAAGTTGCCCATGCGTATATATATATCGCTGATCTATGTTTTCTACGAGATTCGTTAACGCAACATTCGGGTGATTTCCTTTTTTTAAATTTCATAACTCCAACAATCATGGATCGCTGATGAAAGAGGGCTTTTTACACGTTACGGCTTGGTCATCTTCAGAAAGTTAGAAAACTGTGTCGCATGATGTGAATCAACAACAAGAAGCATGACAAAAAATACAGTAGAAGGAGTACATTTGGAAGATCCTGGACCAAGCAATTTGAATTTTACAACCCGAAAGAAACGGAAGTATATTGAGAGCTATCTCGCTTATGGATTTATTCAGTTTGGTGATAAAATGGAGCCAAAAGAACAGTGTATTGTGTGCCACAAAATATTGGCAAACACGTGTCTAGCACCTGCGAAACTCTCGAGACATTTGAAAACTGTGCATCCCGAGTACGAAGGAAAAGATATAACCTTCCTTGAATCAAAGTTTGATACGCTCAAAAGTAGCCAAGCGGTAATTGCAGATATTATGAAAGGAAACAATGAAAATGAAGCAGAAGCATAGTTCCAGGTAAGCTATCGCATAGCTCAGGATGGGAAAGCACACACAATAGCTGAAACTTTAATAAAGCCATGTGCCAGGGAGATGATGCGATGTATGCCGGATGATGAAAGTGCGAAAAAATTGATGTAATACCTTTGTCAAACAATACTGTGGAACGACGCATTCAAGAAATTTCCGACAGTACTGAAGAAGGATTGATATCACGTTTACGCTCCTGTGACGCCTTTTCACTACAACTCGATGATTCCGCAGACGTAGTGGGCTAATCTATTTTGCTAGTGTTCGTGCGTTATATCCTTAATGCAACAGTTGAAGAAGATTAACTTTTATGTAAATCATTGAAGATTTATGCTAGCGGTGAAGAGATTTTTAACTTTCTTGATGATTACATCAAGAAGCACATCATTTCTTGGCATAAATATACTGATGTTTGCACCGATTGTGCAAAGGCCATGCTCGGAAAATTCTCTGGAGCAGTGACACGAATAAAGAGTGCTGTACCAGGATGTACTAGTAGTCACTGTATTCTTGACAGACAGGCACTTGTAGCTTGAAATATTCCTCTCACCTAAAAGTCAGTTTTGGATGCTTCAGTGAAAATTATTAACTTTGTAAAAACGTGACCTCTACAATCACGATTGTTCAAAATCTTGTGTAATGAAATGGGCAGTCACCATACAGCTATACTGTTGCACACTGAGGTGAGATGGCTGTCACACGGCAAGCTCCTTCTTCGATTAGTTGAATTGCGAAAGGAGCTCTCTGTTTTCCTCAACACACAGAAGTTTTCACTATCTAGCTATTTATTAGATTCAGCTTGGCTACAGAGACTCTCATATATGGCCAACATCTTTACCAAACTGAATGAATTGAATTTGTCACTACATAGGAAAGACGTCACAGTGTTTAAAGCTCATAATAAAATCAGGGCTATATTTCGTAAAATGCAGTTTTGGCATTCCTGCATCTAGAGCAGCAATACGGAGTGTTTTTCAACATTATATGATTATCTTGTTGAAATTTCTGATAGACTGCATGAAAAAGTTTGTGAAGAAATAACAGAGGATCTACAAAAATTGCAGGAAAACTTTATCAAGTCCTTCTCAGAAGACTGGACTAATAAAAGTTGGATCAATAATCCATTTCAAGTGACAGAGATACCAACCAACCTTTCTGTATCAGACTATGATAGCCTTATTGAAATAACATCAAACTCTTTATTGAAGCAAAGATTTGAGGATGAATCACTAGTCAGTTTCGGAGCTATCTGATTCCCGAATTTCCTGCTATTGCAAAACAAACGCTTCACACATTGCTGCCATTTCTCACTATCTAATTATGTGAAACTAGATTTTCATTTTATACTGCCATAAAAACCAAATACCGAAGTAGACATAATGCTACTGCTAACTTCAGAATCAAACTCTCAAATATAAAGCCAAACATTAAAAAATTGTGTGATAATATGAAAAAAAAATATTATTCTTATTAAACACTACAAAATTATTGTAATTATATGATATTTTTCGCACATTATTACATTATGATTACAGAACGAACTCTGCGTTAAAATTGTTAGTATTTCTGTTTTACGTGTTTTCTGTACTTGTGGGAAATACGAAAATTAAACTCTTTTAGTTTTAAATTATATTCGAAAAACACACGTTTCAATAGTATTACTTTTTAATTGCTTTTAAACGTTCATACTATTTATAAAGGCATATGAAAATATTTATATTATGGGCGTACAAAATTATTAGAATCTGGGGTTCCCGGAAAAGTTTCTGAACCAAAAAGGGTTCCGCGTCGAAAAAAGTTTGGGAAACTCTGATCTAATTGAATCATTGTCTAGGTTCACAATTTGAAATGAGGAAATAACCAATAACAGATGGATACATCCATCAGGAAACCAATAATAATTAAATAATCAAATACACGATTATTATATTTGCTGTACTCTTATCTTAATGATCTGTGCTCCTTAAAAGCAATATAAAAAAATTTGAAGAAAATCAAATTTAATTTTAAATAATTATAACAAAAAATTTTAGTATATGATGCAAAATGTTCATAAAAATTTATGCATCATGCATTTAACAAAATTTTTTAATTATGTATTAAGTAACATTAAATTTAATATAATTTCTATGCCTTATTAAACTTTGGTTTGAATATTGCTTTATTAAAATCTCAATTTGACCATTAATAACTTTTGAGCTAAGTGCTATTATTTTAATTAACACGAGGTCATAGCTGGCATATTTGTGGAATGCCCTTTCATTTTGATCACAACGAAGGATGTTATAGATATTCGAGGTGTTTGTTTCTTACCTTGGATGGTTTGGCATATCAACAGCAGTAAATAGTAGAATTTACAAAATTATAGTTAAATTTGTAGAATAATATGTATGATTTAACTTAGGAAGTTATCTGGTACTGTTACGTAGGCTTGAACCATGTATTCGTGGCTGAATTCAAACAACAAACGGGATTATACACAATGAATTATATTACGGCAAGTATAAATCTTTCTCGTTTAAACAATTAGAATAATTAAGGCAAAAATGACTAAAAATGCTAACCAGTTATTTTTACACCTTCTTAGAGTAATTCCGATAATCAAAAATTTTTTATATGCAAAAATAATAAGTTTAAGATAGCAGGTCCAACAAAATCTGTGATTAATATTACAAATTTTAAGAAGAATTTAGACTAGTTTCTTTCTAAATATTATTGGCTGTAAAGACTTTCAATGATTGTAATCATTAAATCAGATACGGTTAGTTCATTGGTGATGTATATTTATTGGATTTTCCAATCTTAATCCTAAATGAAAATGTTGAAATAAATGTTTTTAATTCTTTAACAATAAACATGAATCGAAAAAAGTAAATTTTCAGCTCACTTTTTAAAAAAAGTTGGATTTATTTGTCATAACATATTAAAACCAAAATTTAGACAACCGCAGCTCTAATTTTCGTAGCTAAGAATTTTAAACATACTGTGAGAATACAACATTTCGTCTGTTTATATGACATAATTTAAAATTTTAAATCAATTTTGTGGTTAAGTCGTGCATATCTAAAAAATGGTCATTCAAGCCAAAAAAAATTTAACCAGAAATTTTTTTTAAATCATAAAATTAACAATTATGTTAAAGTAAAATTATGAGAAAATGCAACTGTTTAATCAAACTAATGTTCATGATATTATTTTTAATTCAGTATGTGAACGCTTAACAAAATCTGTTTCAAGTAAAAATTAATTTAAAACATATTTTTGTTAATACATTTTAAGATACATAAATGATTAAATTAAATTAAATTTTCTTTCAAAGTAATTTACTGTAATGAATGTTGATATAAAAATATGTATTCTTCATTATTGAATTTAATCTGTAAAGGAAGACACAGCAATTTTGAATAAAGAAATATCCATGGATCATTGGATATATATCACCCACTAATAAAATATCTGTAAAATTATATATTTTTTTATTGAAAAATGTAAAAACAAATTTAAAATTACTGATAACTGAAAAGTAATTAGGATATATAAAATCCCTAAGATTTTGAAAAACATGGGTGCCTTATTACTGGAGATATGCAAACGTTATGGAGATGTTTTTTAAAGACCAGCGTACTCTGTTAGGAGGTTTGAAGTGTTGATATGAATAATGCATAAGATAGGATTGCTAAATTTGTAAAGTTTGAAACAGTTATTAAAGGGTTTATATTTATAATATTGATAAAACTGCCGGCTCCTACTATTAGTTGTTTTAAAATACTTAAATTACAAAAGGTGCTAAAATTTAAACGGGTTAAAGAAACGAAAAGACCTTTCTCCGTATTAGCGAATGGTTTGCAGAATGTTTTTCTTATCGAGTACGATATCTTGTTCAGAAAAAATTCTAATTGTAAAACTTTTTTTTGAAAATGCGTTTTAAAATTAAATATATTCCTCATATCGATGCAATTTTACAAATACGGTCACTCAGAAGGAATTGCCCATGTCATTTCTTAAAAAGCATTTTAAAAAGGAAAATGACACCTTTCACAATGGATCATGTAATGTGATGTTGCTTATCATGATATTATTAAAGCAATTAGTATAAAATACAATTATTTTTAGAAAGAAGAAAAACGAAGGCCAAATCTGGTAGCGTAGCCTAGTACAAGGGTAGGTAATGGAGGTTGTTTCAGTGGGTGAAATCCCCACAATGCCTGTCAAACACCCTGGGAGGCTATGACTGCCGCGAAAGCGGGCTGGAGGTAAGTCACATCTTACTGAACCGCCTCCAAAGACATAAGGAACAGGTAAAGGCTTTATCCTCCATAGCTAAGAACAAAAAAAAATTTTTTTCAGAAAGTAGAAACTATGAAGTTCGCGCATATGCGAAATAATCGTCATGGTCTAGCAAATTCTAATTTCTGAACGCTACCTGATATTGGGAACGTATTTAATATATTTTCTACGAATAAAATTTCTTTCAGGATATCCATGTTAAGAAAGATTGATATAAAAGTTCAACTGGCAATCGGTTCAGAGTTTCATCGTAATGCTTAAAGCAGCGTAGGTAGATAGAAAATAAAAGATGTATTTTTACATATTATATATTGAAATTCTAATTGTTGTTATTTTGTTTCAACCATTTCAACATCTTCGTCAGCGGCGTCTGCATATTCTTTCGGCTTGATTTGTAGAACGAAGGTACCTTGAATGGTTTTAGATCGAGTTAGCCCATGCCGTACGACAAAGTCAGGAATTTCAGTAAGCGCAATGGTTGATTCATTTCTGCTAAGTCCACACATAAGACCAAGATTAAGAGCATCCAATGGATTTCTGAACCCTCTAACCGATGATGCACCACTAGAAATGATAAAAGCCTTCATCTTTACCCTTGCCCTGATATTCCTTAAGTGTCCAGCAAAGAAATTTTTAAATTTGGCTTGGTTCTCGAATAGGTGACAGTACTGCACTTCTACAGCTATTTCATTTCGGATCCCAACCTTCAATGTTTTTCCAAACTTGAGATTACTAAAACTTCGAGGATCAAACGTCACTATGTCTATATCAGCTAAATGAGTGACTTGTTCAAAAGCTGCTTGATCCTCTGGAATAGATGCAAGAAGGTCGAAATCGAGAAACCGGATTCCCTTGAGCTCTTTAAGGCTAGGAAGCCTCCCACTTTGCCTTATGGTCAGCCGAGACAATATCTTAAAGCTGGATGTTTCAAATTCACTTTTAATCGCCTCTATGTTACTAAAATAATCTTGAACCGCTGTACCAGACGTCGACGGATAACAAATCGGGAAACTAAAAGCTATCACTTTATACCCAAATTCTTTAGCTCTCTCGGCGATATCTCTCATACCTTCATGATCGAGACATTGAATACATAAATCATGAAAGTTTGGCATTGTTAGTTACCATGCGTGCAATTCAAAATGGAAGTTATGTGTGATGAAAATTTTGTTCTACCTGGAGAAAAATTAGGAATTGTCACAGAGTATGAAGTGGGAATAGGAACATATTCTGCCAAAGGTAACATCTATTCGGGTAGATCTGGCTTCAAGATTATTAATAATTCAAAGACAAGCAAATCAAATCTGAGCACGATGGAAGTTCACAATCGAATCTGTGACAATGCTAACCAAGACTTGAAATTCTCCAACATTAAGATTGGGGACATTGTTGCTGCACGTGTTAAAACAATGTCCTCAAGACATTGCAAGGTTTACCTTTATTTATTATGTTACCATACAACTATTATATAATTACCCAGAATTTATGTTCTAGTCCACGAACATAAAAGTATCGCATAGTGACGTGGTCGAACAGTTCTTTGTTTCATTGATCTTTTTAAAAATTGTTTTTTTATTTAAAAATACCATAACACAGGTTTTTGGTAAAAACTTATGAAAGTAAGAACCCGAATGAATATTTTTGACTTGTAAATAGAAAATATTCGATTATTAAAAATTAAAATATTCAGTAACACCTCCACTTCTGCATAATTTTTAGTACCTTCTATTAGACTAAATCTAAAATTGCATAAAATAGATCTCAGGAATTTCTCTGAGCTATGGAATCTTTTTCAAAATTACCCTAAACGGAATGAAACCCTTACTTGCATGGCTAAATCGTTACATATTTAGTCTCTTAAGCTGAAAGACTCGTAGTCAGAGTTCACCTTTGCCAGAAGAAATTATATTAACAGATATTGAATTTATAATCAATAAAAAAATTTTATATTAAATCAAAGGGTTTATTATTATTAGTTTATTTATACGATAATTAAATAAAAGTAAAGATATATAGTTATAGTTTAGGGCAGAAATATTTTTTATTGGTTATATCATCTATCATAAAAACTATTATAATCTGTGAATTAACTTGGGAATAAGAGAAATGCTGTAGATGCTGCTTGCCAACCTTAACTTACACACATTCATATCTTAAGCTCATTGATAAAAAATCATTTTGAATTTGATATTATGTTTTATTTGGTTCCTTCAATTTTTTTGACTGGCCTTCTTTTTTAATATTATAAATTTATATCATTGATTCGAGTTCCATACTTTCATTTTCCTGAGAATGTATGCTAAGCAGAAAATATAAACAATATTATCCCTTCGGTTGTTTTGAATAAATCTTGAAAACAACATTAAATTTTGAATATCCCAACAAACAAATCCATTTCTTTCATGTCTTTATTCTTAAGCTCTCTAACTTTTACTTACATCCTATATTACCGTTTATATTGACGGTATGAAAGACTTAATGTTAAACCCAGGTAAAGACGCTGTAAGAACTAAGTGTAAAATCAGTGTATTTATTTTTGGACAACAAATTATACATTAGATTATTATTGTTTATTATAACGTTTGCTTTATTTTACAGCATTAAGTGTCATTATTTACATTTATTCATACTTCAAATTTTTGAATTATTTCCCGATTCCTTTAAAGAGTTACACTCTTGTTTGATCTTAACTTAGAAATTCACCAGTCTTCACATAGCTTTGTTGCTCGTCGAAAAAATGTAATTTAAGGCCCTCGTGTATTGAGGTTAAGTTGTTCATGCATTTGACCACTGAATATTCGAAATTTAATTGGTCAAACTAGTCTACCTGAAAAATTATTAAAGTGGTTTATGGATTATGTGTAATCGAAAGAAAATCAAATGTAAGAACTGATTTATTTTATTGGTATTTAATCCGCCTAAACATATAGGATCCCCTAAATTTTAGTAAAGTGATTCAATTTATTCTTAAAGAGTAATTTACAATTTTATTTTCAACAGATTCATAGAAACTTGTATAATATCGAGGTACCTCGGGGGGTACCTTCCTGTTTTGAGGAAGGTGGTGAACACGGACCTCGAACTGGATTTCGAGTCCCGTGTTATCGATTCAAAATTTTGCATAATAATAGAGGTAATTAATCTTAAACTAACTACACGTGTTAAACTTTCCGTCCTTCGTCCACCCGCACTGCGGAGGTTATGCTTGCACGACAAATATTTATAGACATTATGATGGTAAATTATTGAATCATAATACTCATATCCTTATCAACAGTACTTATTAAAATGGTATCTAATAATTCAAATATACCATATTTAGTTAAAAAATAAGTATTTCATTTTTTTAAAATTAATTATCAAAAATAAAAGGATTGATTTTAGTTTGAAAAGCTAATAAATATTCAATTAATTGATTATTGCCGCATTTTTTATTTTAACTTATTTAAACATTAAAAGTGACTTCTTTAATTAGAGTTTCTTCATTGTAAAATAAACAAGCTTTTTTACATGCGTTTGATTTTGTTGTTTTTAATGATTTTTT
>LDMZ01050763.1:0-13047 GCA_001455285.1 Sphaeromyxa zaharoni
ATATATATATATTTCATTCATAGTTTATGAACCTTTTACTATTTAAAAATATTTAATAAATAATGGACTTCATGAAAGGTCAATTTTATACCATATTTATTAGAATCAATATAAAACTGGGGAATGGATTTGTTACTAATATAAAATTTACTGTAGTTTTTTATTAAATTACACAAAAGAGAAAAAATGTTCTTAATTCCAATGAAGGGTTCATACTGAGTTAATGAACTTGAATATAAATCTTTTAGCATATCTTGTAACATAATCTTAGAAATAGGGATGGTTAAAATTCTTTAATAGCAATACGAAGATGATTGCAGTTTATTATACAGTTTTATTTTTCATGTAATTCAAAAATTACAGAAGATCAAATATCAGTAACAATTACGATACGTACAGCCTTTTTAATGGCATGTAAAAGCTAAGAGTTCTTTTGGCTTTTTTAATTTAAAGTAAATTTTTAAAAACTTAATATTTAATATTGAAAATTATTTTAAAGAGCCAAAACTTTGGCTTTAAATATGTTCTAAGATAACTGTTAATAATATTTTAATTAAAATTTAGAGAAAATATGATAAATGCTACCGTCTATACAAGAATCACCAAGTTTTTTGGTTAAGAGATTCCCAAAAAAATTAAAATAATGAGATATAGTTTTGTTATCGTTTTATTACAAAGTAATTGTCTCAGATGCAAAAACACCTGTTGCAACTATTTTTCATACAATTTACCGGTCATATGAATGATTTATTAAAAATTGATTCATTAATTAGTAAATTAATTCTTTGGCATAAGGAAGCATTCCTATGCTTCACGGAGTATGAATGAGATTATCTATTGAGACTATAAATTACACTAGTTTAATTTTTTAAAAATAGAACTAGACAGAATATTAATTAACGTAAGAACAGTATTTTACTAAACAAATCAAATATTCAGATTTAGGAAAACATTCAAGATTAATTATGATTCCCTTTACCGAGTATATTTTTTTATTCAGTGAATATATACTAAATAAATAATAAATATCTCATTTATTAAATAAAAAATAAATTTTATACCTTATTAACTCTCTCTGCGATCAACCAGAGAACGATTTAGAAGTTAAAATATTTAAGACATTAACTGACAGAGAGAAACAACTATTGATCTCCATGCTCGCAAGGGGAAAAAGCTATTTTAAAAAAGTATTCATGACAATTAGTTGATATAAATTAGGAAGATTTTTGGAATTTATTAATAAACGTAATTGATTTTTTAAAGCATAGTTTAATAAGAGCTGCATATAAAAGCAGAATAAAATGAAGAATGTTGTAACTGAATATTGCGATTTTTCCGTTTTGTGTTAAAGGAAGAATTCATTTATACGCTAGAAAGTTTCAACTTAAAAAAAAGGGAGTGATTGAAAACCAGTTATAAATAGTATTCAAATCAGCTTCTCTGGTGTTACATACTTTTTCTTGGAAATGAAAATATAAAACTGAATCGGGACTGAATGCATTGCTTGTGCTATTCGTCACCCACAATAGGATTATTAACTAGGTAGATAATTTATACTCCAAATTTAGAATTAGTAGACAAAACTGTCACGTATGTGAGATTACACTTTGTTAATATGTCGGTAAAATTTACTAAATAATTCTTCAAACAAACCATTAAAAATATATATGCATAAAAAATCTTCATATTGACAAAATTTGTCCCTAAACCTTTAATTTATTTTGTTTGAATTATATTCACGAATTGATTGTACAATTATTTTCTTCCAAACATTAAAGCAGATCGCCTCTGTATCTATTAAAAATAAAACAACATTCGAACTTCAAGATTTCTGAATTTTCTTCATTTTACCCGATACCAACCGTCTACTATCAAATGTTTTTAAAATTAGCAAAAAGTATATGATTAAATTTCTTATTATTAACCCGCACATCAATTCATAAAAAGATATATAGTTTATCGTTGATGAATCTTTAGAAAAAAGTAATAAAAACATTTGATACCCTATATATAAATTTGACCTAATAAAAAATATATTACTTTTTTTATTGTATGTATTTTATTTTTTCACACTTAGAATGAGCTGAGAATTATGAAAGTACAAAGAATTACTCAGAAAAAACGAAAAATTTTCCTTTATAAAATAGTATCGCGCCCATATAGATACAAAATTATGTCGTCTTCTTTAAAGAATTTTAGTTCTATACTAATGTAACTAAAAATATTTCGTCTTAACTTTCAAAGAAGCTAAACAATCGTTTTTATATTAAAAATAAGGGAGTTAACGGTCACTATTCTTGTTATCAGCAATAATTTTCTTCAGTTAACTATTTATTTGAGCGTTTATTGACTAATTTGTTAAGGAATATGAGGTTAACTATTATTAAATGGCGAATAGTTTTTACAAATATATATATTTGAATCATCATATGCATTCCAAATTAGGAAAAACAAAAGTATAACTGTCATAATTTGGCTTTAACCAAAAGATACATAAAATATAAATTTTTCTGCTAAATCGATCATATTAACACAAAAAATCACTTTTATAATAATAAATTTTTATTTGAATTAATAGGAAAGAAAAGATTTTTTTAAAATTCGGATCATTTTTCTTTTATAATTAATTTGTTTGAAAAGTCAAATCATAAAATTACCTTATCTTCTTCATTTAAACTTTTATATTCTCAAAATGGTTCAAATTTCGTGCCTTTTACTTGTAACTATTTGGATATAATAACGATAATGAAACTTAACCCCATTAGATCAACTTTTATCAAATTTCCCATGATGCGAACTGATTAAGAATCAATGAAGCATTATCAACGGACTGTTACATCATATCCGAATATTCAGTTAGCGCGTTCGTTTAAATGCCATGTAGGATATAGTGTTTAAAATAAATTTTATGGAAACAATAAACAATACAACCTGGAAGCTTAATGTAAAAGGTAAAAACATCAGTTAAATAAAAATTTTCAGAGAATAAGTAACCGTAAACATAATCTTATATTTACTTTTCCATGTATAGTTTTTGTCTGGGTTGGCATGGCTTATTGTTCAATGAGACAATAGAATGTCTGATATATTGTACTAAATATAACAGAAACAGTAACAAAGCAAGAAATTTTTCTTCCAATAAAATTCAAGAATTTATAAAAAAAAACTAAAAGATATTATTTTTCTACTGGTTATAGTAAATTATTTTTAAAAACATCGTTCCGTGTCAAGCGTAGAACTAAAGAATAATTTTTATATTTGTAGATATTCTTAAAAATGAAAATAAAATAATTTTTTGACTATCCAATGAAAAATCATTAGGATTAACATTTTGTTAATCCCTTAGGTACGGTGTGCATGGATTAGTCATTATTAATGTAATCTAATAATTCACTCAACAAATTTTATATTTAAACTTCGATATTTTCTTTAATATTTTATTAAACGGTTTTACGGAATATGTATAAAGTTTTTGATTCTCACAGATCATACCATGCGGATTCGAAAATTAATCTGACTTTAATAACAGCTTTTCGTTTAAGTACAAAAGTAACCTGGATTTGAAAAATCTTGGAAAAATTATATTTCTCATATTTGTAACGAAAAATCACACACGTCAAATCTATTTTATGAACTTTTTTATTCTTGCATTTAAAATATTTAAAAAATATAATAAAATATATTAATTGATGGAAAAGAAAAAGCTAGCTCATTGATATATTGCTAAAAGAAAAATATTTCTTTAATTGATAAAAACAGTTTAATCTTCTATATTCAATAGGAAGGCCACGTGGCAGGGTTGTTGAACAATAAACAGTTTCTATACACACCTGTGGTTGTTACTGGATTTTTGGCAGAGGAATTGTTTATAGCATCATCTACCTTTATTATTATACAGGTTCGTACTAATCTTTTTCAATCTTTATAGTACATATTGGATATATTTTATGATTTATCTGGTCAAAATAACTTTCCTAAAAAAAATTATTATTCATTTTAGAATATGATGTGGCTATTTGATTCGATGCACGCTATATATTAAAAATTTTTGATTTTTATAGTATTCGTAAGCATGATTGTTTCTTTTAATAATCCTATATATGGTTTCCAAATACTTTTTACAATTTCGATTAATTTTGTTTTATAAATTTTTGGATTTTAGGTTCTTTCCGATCAATAAATGAGCTTATATTGTTCCTTATTTTTAATAAGAGTGTTTGTATATCTCAAAACCAGTGATCTTGATTTTTGTCGAATTTTGCTGCTTTCCTTTGCGTACCAAAGAACTAATAAGGATTAAGCTTATCAGAATTTGAATAAATTTTTATCATTATTATTAAATAAAATTTTTCAAACCTAATCTGTTTTCTAATTTACATTGTTTTTTAATATACAGTATTTTTTACCTTAAAGGAAGAGTTATTACCAACCACTAGATTCGAACCTTAATGTGCATGTTCTTACAGAGAGATCGGATAAATTTATATCCGATACTTTAATTGTTTTAGCCATTCATTTGATATATTTATAATATTATTTAACAAATTTCCGTGGATTACCTTGATTTGCAAACATTGTAAAATTGTCAGAAGACCATTCAAGTGGCCTACTACTAGTTCAAAGCAGCTAACAAACTCGCAACTGACTCCTTTACACTAGATACGATTAGGCAGTTGAAACCCACCGTTCTAAATGATCACAAAAATCTTGTTTTATCTTAAATTTTTGGGAGAAATATACGACAATTTAGTATCAAAACCAAGAAGCTGAATACAAATTCTTTTGGATTATCGGTAAATTATTCGAATAACACCATCAATTAAATCGTTCTTTGCGTACTAACGATAATTAGAGGGAAATAATTAATAGAATAAAAGTTCAAAGGATTAAAAATTTGAATGAAAAATTAAATAGATAATTATTTATATTTACTGTTGATATTCAAAAAAAAATTGAAGCATGAATAATGCAAGTAAATTAATGATTATTCGGAGATAACATGATAATTTTATCGGTTTGTTTCTATAATAAGAAATGCTGCATCATTACTAGTTATTAATATATGGATATTCCAATGGAAAATTTTTTATCTGTTTTTTTCCTAATAATTATATAAGAATTTTGATCTAAAATCAATCCTATTATTTATCTAAAATTTCTGTAAGAAAAGGCACTAAAGCTAAATCTGTTATTAAGTATATTTTTTAACATTATATTGGTGTTAAGGAAGGAAATACCAACAATATTGTAGGAAACCTTATGAAAATTTCATCATCTTAGCCTACCGCTTAAAGTTAACTACGATATTTTCCACATTACGAAATTTGTTTTTGGTTTAGTTAGGGTTGTATACATTTGAAGTGCTTTTTAAATAACAAGATTAATCCATTAAACCACTAACAAAGGTATTTTTTGATAACTGATTAACGGTTTCAACTTTGATAAATATATATGATTTTAAAACATTCTCTTATATATTAATCTCTTAGTTTTATTAAGATGATACTAAAGTCTTTATTTTTTAAAAATTATTATTAAAAACAATAGCTGTTTCAAAACATTTTGTTCCTACCAGTAATTAGGAAAAATAATTTCTAAGCGAAATATCCGTTCTTGTTTTAAATTATGTGATGGATAGTATTAAAGTGATATCCTTTCTAAATCTACGCTGAACTCATGATTTATTAATACTATTCGAAATATATTTTGCAGAACGATCCTGCAATAAAACAGTCTTTATAATTTTTTGGTTATTTCGTAAGCATATATGGACAATTAGGATACATCATGAATTATAAATGCTGTTAATGATTTGATCATATTCATTTCGAGCTAAGAATGTTTAAAAATACTGAAAACTGTTTATGTTATAACAACCTAATGATCGGAGATTTTTTCTCAATTCCCTTCGATCTAATCTTGTTCCAAAATCATTAAAATGGATGAGGCTACATTTTTGTCATTAAAGATAGTCTCCGTATTCCATTTCCTTCATTATATAAAAATGTTCACATTAAAGTTCTTGATTGTGTTTGCGGTTTATGATTAGCAAAGGATAATCTATATATTCTTTGATTTCGCTTATCAGATCATTATAGTATTCTTTAAGATATCTCTTCTAATAAGCTCGTACATATGTTATAGCTTCATAATTCAGTTTGATGAGAAAAAATTCATGACAAAAATTTGCCTAGAGAAATATTAAGTCGGTGGTAGGAGGTAGCACTTGATTAGAGACTGTCGAAAACTGTCATAAACGGATAAAACTGCTTGCAAACAAGAGCTATAGATTCGATTCACCTGTTGGGCGATACTCCCTTTTAAATCAATAGATTGTAACTCCTTTGGACAACCAAAGTAATGAAATAATTATCTTTTATAAATAATCATAATTGGACTATTAATATATTATCTGCTTTTAATTACTCAAGGTTGTCGGACATTTTTACGGAATGTTTAATCAATACGGACTTTCATTTATAACCCAATAAATCAGATATAATTTCTTTTTATAACAAAATTATAATTTATATGGCTTCTACAGATCTTTTTTTCAGATTGTACCTTAGATTAACCTCAATAATACATACGATATAAGTTAATTTCAAACAAAACAACTTTGCTAGAGTTTACCATAGGAATGTACCATTAGATGCTATTTTATTTTTGTTATATTCAAGACACAGGTATTTTTTCGAAAACAGGAAGAAATCTGAAGCATCCCGCTACGGTTTTAATCATGATCCAGCACATTTAGAACTTTTTGCCTGAAATGGCTGATGCATCAGAATAAACCTTTATTTTAAAAATGACAGTGAATGTATGGGATTTTTTGTGCCTTAAGTAGATCATTTATTTTGAAAACATAAAAAATTATATTTACAAAAGTTTTTCCCACATACAATAATAAGAGTATTTTTCTTTTAATATTCATTGAAAAATCTTGTTCTCTTTATCTTTTATAAAGTCAGCATATCTCATTGATCCCGTTTTGGTAACCTTCAAGGTAACATTATCAATTAAAAAAGACATGATTCGAATGTTATTCGTTAAACCATTTTTGCAAAGATTTATTCTGATAAAATTCGGGTTAATATTAATTCTATTAAATTTAAAGACTATCCTGAACTTATATAGTCTGTGAATACTCATATTTTTGACTAAGGGTTATTAATTAAGTCTTTTGATGTATTTGAAAAAGATATCAATTTAGACCATTAACTTGAGATCTTTTCCAACAATTTAAGTGCAGTACAGATGCTAGAAGCTTCTGATACATATTTAAAAAGCAATTGAGATAATATTTGCTAAGTAAGAGATGGAGAATTGTTGATGGAGCTAGAGGACAGAGATAACTGTCCCATATTATGTTTAAAATGAATGGTTCGTTAACATAGGATATGCCATCAAACGAATTTCGTGTCGGACTAGTATTTAATCAAGATCTCTCACAGGATGGCAGGCATTGCAAAAACTGAACCTTGTAACTCTCCCAAACCAATCCGTCTATGTCAGGGCAAAGCTTCATATTTCAGGTCTATGTTTTTTTTTCGTAAGTTGATCTCTCGGAGGCTATTTCTGTGTCAATCAATGAAAGCCTACCTCAACCAAGTTAAGGCAAACTGTGGTGTGTTATTTCCTCCTATGTTTTGCAGACGCCAGTGAATTTATTATAATGGCTAGAGTGAGTTTAGCAAATCACCGATTAATTTAAATATTATCAATATATTTTGATTTCTATAAAAAATGCTGGATAAAAATAAGGTACCTAAGAATATCCCAAACAAGAAGGGGAATTTATCAGGATCAGGATAGACAATTTATTGCTTGTAGAACGCCTAATGGAAAGGCCAATTCATGTACTACTATGCGACAATCGGACCCTCTAGATCATAACGCACTGGTTTGATTCATAAATTTATTAAAGATGAAGCATCATATAACGAATCTGGATGAAGAAACTATCCCTCCAAAACAGAGTCAACGTTTACCTGTACTTATTTATTTTTGTGAATTTTTTTCAATGCTAACCTGATGCCTATAACATAGATATTGTAATATTTTTGCAATAAAAATATTAGTCCCAAAATTTTGTTACTAGATAATTTTTATCACCTAAGTTATTTCGTTCAGATACATATCATAAATGAATTACAAAAGTTCCGCGTTACTATGCCTGACTATCCAAACAAAAGAAAAATGTTGTATTGATTCATTAAGGTAAGAAAAAATGTTTGCAAGTATATTGGGAAATTTATTAATAATGCCTTGGACCTTTGTATTTCCTGTTTCATTTAATTTTTTCCATAAAATTTCTTTATTAATCTTAAAAACTGTGAAATGGCTTCCTCTTTAAGCCTTGTATGAGATATAACGTTTTTGTTTTCTTATGATGAGTAATAGTATTACAAAAAACTTCAGTGGATGACTTTTTGTAGATCTAAATATTCTAAAATTACGCGGGTTGATTTCTATTGCAACTTAAATTATTAATAATAACTTTTCAAAAGAACCAAAGAAAATTAATTGTTGTTCTATTTTTATATCCATAAATTGCTGAGTTACTATTATAGTAATGAAATGTCTTTGGTTATTTGTTTCACACTACGAAAGAAGGGAAAATATTAATTATAATAACAAACACTCTAAATAAAATTTATTTTGAACCTTATAAACATCCTCATATCAGTTTAAATGAAAAATATATGTAAAAAAGTTCGGTACATAGCTCTGCATCATAGTTGCGATTCACAGGTTCTAAAGATATGACAATCAAAGTGATTGTGAGATTCACAATTTTTGATCCCTTCTTCATGTGAATTGAAATTCATATCAGATTATGTTTTGGAATAAAACATATATTTATATATTTATTTGTTTGTAAGTTGTGATGGCAAGATGCTGAAATGATTTAAGAATTATTTAATTTTTCGTTATTTGGATTTCTAAATAGAATTTTAATATTAGCATTTGCAAAGTGGACTTAAAACAGAAACAACCTTTTTAATCTGGTTGTATAAGGGTAATTTCCGAAATATTTATTCTAAAAATTGCGTTAAACTTTTTTTAGTTATGAATCTTACTTTAGACATGTATATCATGACCTTTGTGGGATCAATGACAATCTTGGTAATTGATATCGGCTAACATTTACTAATTTTGAACAAAATGTATAGAATTGAAAAAACATATTTTAATTGCTTTAAAATGATTAAAAATAAATAAAAAAAACTATTCAGCTATTTACTAAAGATTCAAGGTATCAAGATTTTCGATTGTTCTTTATAAATAGATCCCTGTATGATTCAGCAATTAATAACCTGTGATTTTTTATACCAGAAACCACTAAGATCTTGGAAAAAAAATTTTAATTGTTCTTATCTAGAAAACGTAAATTTGCCTTTTATAAAAATATACTAAACTTTAGTCTTTAACAAATTTTTTTTTAAAACAGATTGTTTTAATGAACGAAACTAACGATATTTTATGAACAGTATCTAGAAAAACGGTTTCCTTTGTATTCTGAAGTAGATCATTTTTTAACTGAATCATTTTTAATGAGTTCATTGTAATTTTAATGCAATCAGAGTTCGAAATAAATATTTGATGTAATCTGTCAATCGATAAATTTTTATCAAAAGTATTTTATTTAGATTTTTGCAACCTTTAATTGAATTATTATTTATAAAATGGTTAAATTTAAAAATTTTAAGAGTTAATTTTTGTGTTTCGTTCGAAGCAGAATTAGTCACTCTTTAGTTATTGAGCCTTCCAATGTCTTATTTATTCATACCTATTATTATTTGAAATCATTACCTGTTTGAAATAAATCCAATTTTTAAATGATGTAATTTATTCCCAATAAAAATTAAAAATCCAATTAGGAGTTAAAAACGTCCGTCAATTATCTTCCAATCGATCATCTGTAAATTTCTAAAAAGTTTTTTTGGTACAAAAATCCACATATACAATCTCAGCTGAATTTTACATGTATAGAAAGTTAATGTGGTCTATCTGTCCTGGTTATGTTTTCAATCTGAAACGAAATATAATAGGGCTTTAATTATATTAAATTGATTCGAAATAAAAAATGCAGCGTCATCACTGGAATAATCGTTTATAATCATCAATAATTAAAGAAATAATTTAACTATATTTAGTATACACACCCTAATTATAACACCTAATGTCAGAAGTTTATTAAATTTTATACAAAGTTAGTTTAATAAAATGATTTAACAATGGTGCATATATGAAAAATATTATAGTCAACTTCTATGTTACTAAGGAAAATTAAGTTATTAGAGAAAAAGTCTATATATTATGATAGTGTTATTTTTAGAATTGTTGACAGTTTGATTAATGATTAATTATAAATCAGGTGTTTAGATTAAGGTGGGCGTGAATCAATAAATATTAGCACCTAAATTCGTCGGGTGGCTGCTTCGTTTTGCTAGTGTAAGTTTGTTTGGTGTTTGGAAATGGATAACGGGGAGATTTCAGAGAATAATGTATTGTTTGCCAATACTTTTATAAATATATAGTTGAAAATTGCTAAGAGGCTGTTGAAACCCTTTGATCTTTCGGATAAAAAATTATTAAATATATCCTATATCATGAATAAATGTTTTAACGCTGGTTTGGAACACGAGAATGAAGTATGTATACTGAATTTTGATTCTTTTTCTAATTTGAATTTATATCTAAACTTCTTAGTATTATCACTATAGCCCTCTACAGATGGTGCCCACATGGCTCAGTGTGGTTCCGGATGGTTCGGAAAAAGGGCGGTTCTTCGCCATCGACCTTGGCGGGACTAACATTCGATTCTTTGAGATAGACCTGGTCGATGGCGAATTGAAGTCAAAGGCGTTCCATATGGAGGTTCCTCCCGAAGTAATGTCAGGCGATGCTGACGGACTTTTTGATTTTATTGCGAACGTGATTAAGGATGGTTTAACCAAGGTTAATATGCTGCACAAAACAATACACTATTTCGGATTCACATTTTCTTTTGCTGTGACCCAAACTAGTTTAGTTTCTGGTCACTTGGTAAGATGGACAAAAGGATACAACGTAAAAGGAGTTGTTGACAGGGATGTATGTCATCTACTAAAAAATTCTTGTTCAAGGTTAGGATTGAAAATCGATAAATTTGTACTGATAAATGATACAACTGGCACTCTGATGTCTGGAGCATACGATAACAGTGATACAGTAATTGGTATTATCAACGGCACTGGAACCAATGCTTGTTACATTGAACAGGCAAGTAGAGTCAGATCACTGCCAGATGACTTCGCTGAGGCTCAGATAATCATAAACACAGAATACGGTGGCTTTGGGGATGGCGGCTGTTTAAAGACATACCTTACTGAGTATGATCAAAAGCTAGACCAGATGTCCCTCCGACCGAATCAGTACATATTTGAGAAAGCAATCGCAGGAATGTATGTTGGGGAAATTGCACGGTTGATAATAATTGATTTCTCAGAAAAGGGAATCTTATTCTCATCAGGAATACCTCCTAAACTGGAAGTTAAGGATAGTTTTTCATCTGAGATGTTGTCATATTCATACGATAAGGATTTATTTTTGAAAGAATTTGACAGTAGGTACGGAGTTAACCTCAGCGACGAAGATTTTGATATAATAGCCTTTATATGCGAAAAGATTTCACTCAGAGCTGCATGCCTTTTGAGCGCTGGATTGTTAACAATGCTAAACAGAATAAATAGAAAAAACTGCACTATCGCAGGAGATGGAAGTATGTTAAAGAAACATCCAATGTTTGTTACTTATTTGAATAGAACTTTAGAAAGATTGGTGCAAAACAAGACATTTAAAATTGTGATGGCTGATGATGGGTCTGGAAAGGGTGCTGCACTTGCCGCTGCGATTGCGACAATTTCTGACACAGGTCTTATTAAATCAGTAGGCAGTCCTATCGATGAAAACAATCATAAAACTTTGGACTATTAAATATGTATTTATCTGTAATATAACCTAAAAATATAAATACATGTAGTTGTATATAGATTCTTTCGTCTTATAAAACTGCATTCCAAAAAAATTTTTTTTTCAATTTGTATTAGCCAAATCTATTAATATAAGGACATATCGCATTATTTGAAGACACTTTTAACATTTAAAAGAATCAAGATGAATATTTAGTATAGATTTAATATCCATCAGAATTTATCGTTAAAGACAAATGTAGCAAACTAAAATTTTAAAAAATTTTGACTATACCCTAATAATAAAGCTTCACACATCTATTTAAAGAGTTTTTACCAAGCCTAATGGAAAAGAGAAAAAAAAATTTTCTGAACAACATTAAATTTCTTATTATTTATATTAATCTTTTGAACATCATTTTTAGCCTCCATCTAAATTGATAACTTCCTTCGTTCTATTACATATATTAGAATCTTAATTTTACAAAAGATACTTTAAAAATACATTAAGATGCTAAATATACAACGAAATTTGACTTAAATAGACCAAAAATGATTTTTCATTAAATTGAATCTTTTTCAGATGTTATTAACTTAAATCGGTTGATAAAATGGTTGGTTTCACTATTTTCTCTGTCAATTTTAATTTAAAAACATATTTCATTAGCTACTTATTCTCTATAAATCAAACGTTTTAGGATTGCGTTATGCTGTAATTCAAGAAAATTCCGTTATAAACTATTTAGAATTAATAACAGAAAATTATAACCGTAGATTTTATTAAACTGCCTGAATCTGAAAAAAGGATAATGTTATAAATAGTTAAAACTGATTAATAATTTATATCAAAAATATTTAAGACAGGTAAGATTAACAAATATTGGGTAATGGACATTTTTCGTATTATTATCCTTTGGTGGTAAAGATTTACTAAAATTTATTTTAAAGTATTTTAGTGTAAATATACTTAGTATTAGCTCAGATCGTTTTATAATGAAAAAAATTTGTAAATAATTAGTTATATTTTCTTTTATCGACATGTACACATTTTATAACTCTGGATTTATTCATTACAAGAATTTCGAAAAAA
>LDMZ01050777.1:0-11011 GCA_001455285.1 Sphaeromyxa zaharoni
TGAACGGGAAAGTGTCACTATTGAACGGGAAAGTGTCGTTATTGATCGGGAAACCCTATAATAGGTTTTAATCTAAAACCAACCTAAAGGTTAATCCCAATAAAGCTTAGAAATTTTTTAATATTTCTGAATATGTAGACACGATGAACTCGTATTTTCTCAGCTTTCAAGTTGCGATTTTTGACTAATTTAACTCACAGATTTAACATAAATGCAAAACATACCTAGATAGCATATATTTTTTGTTTATAAGAAACGAATGTTTTTATAAGAAAATGGAGATACTTATCATTAGATGATTCTAAACTAAAAGAAATATAATTATGTCATTAACATACTTTCTGACATCATATTTTTTTAGGGAATTTAAGAGAATTCCTGGACGTAAAATGGAACTCTATCTTAATTAAGACAAATTAGTGTGTGTTATAGTATCTATTGTTTAAAACCCATCTTTTTATATAATATTATAATTTATAAAATTGTAGAAGCATTTGTTGATATAATTAATTTAAAACTTTTTTTATTCTTGATTATAAACTTAAATTGGTAGAATAAATCTAGTTTTTAAAGTTATTTAATTATTAATTTATATATAAAATTACCTGCTTTAAAAAAATTTTTTTTTCCAGAGACTAAATTTGGATAAAAGCAAATTTTACATTTTTATGAACAAAAATTTTTCGATGAGAATTTATCTGGGGTAAAAGAATATTTTAACACATTTGGCTAAAACTATTCCAATTCATTATCAAAATAAAGATAAAATATTTTTGCATACATTAAGTCTCTAGACAGACCAAGTTGGTTCAAGGAAAAATAAAAAATGTTAACGTAAATTGACATTGAATATTTGGGGTTAAAAGCCGATTTTTAATTTATCCGTCTAAATTAATTCATCGTAATTATTGATCTAGACATAAAACGTTTAAATTTTATAAGAAATACATGCTAATATTTTCTTTTTTAACAAATGCCGGAGTTTGTTACATATTTTTTTCTTCTTTCAATTCAAAAAATCTTTCTTTCTTTGAATAATTCCCTTGATATTTATTGCGCAGTTTTCGGGTAAATAAAAACGTTGAGAATTTAAATTAGGTTTCATTATTAATATTTTTTGTGGAGGATTCTCCCTATGTTTGTATCGAAAGTGTATTGCAATGTTATGGAATTTTTTTATACATTCAGCCCATAATTTGAATATAGACTTTAGATGCGGACTTCAGTTCAAGTGTTATTTACCTACTTTTGTTGTCACTTGATACCACACATTTCCATTTATTATGACCTGAAAAATATTACTTTTTTAAATTAAAGTTATGCAACATTTAAAAAATAAACATTAAATTATGTAATTAAAATTAAATTTAAATATTCAAAGCAATTTGGTTAAAACATACGAATTAAAAAATTCCATTTCATGTTACCTTCATATTAATTTTAAGTTGGCTATATAAAAACCTTTGTCTTGTTTCAGAAGTCAATAACCTTTTTTTTCTCTGAGATATTTTTTTAAATATATAATTATATATTTTAGATTCTCAGTTAATATTTTTAGTCCAAAATTTTTCATAGCTAAAAGACATTTTTTATCTAAAAAATATTTCTAATGAATTCATTCGAAGTGACCAATTTCTCAAGATATGTAATACGACAAATAATATTCATTTCACACAAAAATATTTTTTTATTTTAAACAAGCATAGGAAAATTTATTTCGAGATAATAATCACTACTATTTAAACAATCTGAACAATAGTAAAAACCTAGATTAAACGAGGCACTTACTGGGAATAATGTACTGTAGCGCGTACAAAACTCGAGTTGCTGTTGCAAAATAAACGAAAAAAATATGGAGAAACAAATTAATAATAAAAATAGACTATATTAATAATAAATACAATTGCATCAAGAAAAACCGCATTTAAATTTTGCAGGAATTACCTTTAAGGATTTTTTTGTAAACAATTTCTGTTATGATAATACCAATGAAACAATCAATGCATTACTTTGGTTTTTAAAATAAAAGAAAGCAATTATTTGGTTTTAAGACTAGAAAATTAAAGAATATATTGATCAAGAGCATCTTCGTTAATTTCATTTCGAGTTATTCGTAAAATTTACAAATTAATTTAACATTACAATTTAAATATTGAGATGTCTTGATATCCTCAAAAATTAGTCGATTTTTGTTACGATGTGATCGACATAAGTTTCAAGTATTGTTTTCTAAATTTACCTAATACAATTAAGGAACATTATTAATTATTAAAAACAGAATATTCAGAGTTAGCCAAAATATTTATGATTTCAAAGAGAGATTTTTCATGAGATTTCAAGCTAATAATTATATTTCAAAACGAAATGGGTTAAATCTTCAAAACATTTTGACATAAAAAAATAATGCCCTATATTGTTGAAATGACAAATAAAAAAGTTGAAGTTTAACTTTGGAGAAAAAAGCGAATTTTTTATGTACGTGTATAAATCATCTTTGAATAATTATAAAAATTTGTTTTTAAATAATACATTTTGTCCTCTACTAACAAATTTATATAAATGATTTGTGAAGGTTAAAAATATTATTAGCATCATATCATTTTAGATACTATATAAAAGAAAGATCTTGATTCTGTATTACCAAAATTTCAAAAATATACAAAAAGTGACATATATTTTATTAAATGGTATTTTACCAAATAAGAAAAAATATGGTTCTAATGAACAAGAATGAACAACATAAAATTATTACAAAATGTGAATATCTGTTAACTAATAGCTTCTGTTAGACTAATGTATTTTTGATTTAGATCAAATCTATTCCTAAAACAGAAAAAAAAGAATTTTTAAGGTTTTATAAAAGATAAGGTTGCAAGCCGACATAATAATTTTATGGATTAATATTAGCAACTTGAAAATGAGCGATGTAAATTTATTTATTGATTGAAATATAATAATTAGAAAAAAATATTTTTTTAGTGTTAAATTTTCTTCCGTAGACCCATTCCTGTATAATGCCAAGATGTTGGTTCATAGTAAATCCTTATTTCCAAATAATTACATCTCATAGCCTTTCTTCTCTTCCTCCGGGCCAAAAAAGAAAATTATTGTACAAGCCTTGCATTAAAACATTTTTTTAAATCCTTACATTTGGAAAGATATCTTTGGTAAAATAAAACCAGTAAATTATGTGCATTATTCTAACGAAATATACTAAGGCGGTTAAAAGTTGTAAGATTTTTAGGTTTTACTTCTAATTTATAAAAAAAATTATAATTTAAGTTATATTAAAACATTTGACAAACCTGACCAAATAGTGGCCACAATTTCGAACACATATTCACCGCTTTCGATATTGTTAATTTTATCTTAATTAATTAGCATTACAATATTTGGGAAAATGTACTGTTCTCTGAGAAATACGATTGTTCTGACCAGTATTTAGTTGCAACTGCTAAGTAAAGCGATCACGCTATAATTATTTAACTAATATTAATGTTTGTTATACGAATTATTGAATTTGCAGAACGAAAATACCAATGTGGAAAACCGATTTAGAAACATAATATTTTTTGAAATTCCGTATACGTTTATAATTCAAAGGGCAATGCCCTGTCTGAAAGGAAAGATTTAAGAAACAGTGAAATTATTAAAGCTATTCTGCATCAAGAATTTATATATTTAGAATGAAGCAGCGTCGCACGGTCATACAGATGAAATCATGTATTATGTCATGATTTATAGTTAAATAAACGATTGCTTAGTAATTTGAAAATGAACAAATATAAAATTTTTGGACTTATTATGACATCGGTATATCAAGTATTCGATTATATTTTGAAAACAAACTTTTAAATACTGGAAATCTGTTCAAATCTGATATAATACTTTCCGGAAATCCGGTTTGATTCAGATTTTCTTCTGCTCGTATAGAGCTTTTGAAAATTTTACTTAGTAAAAATTTACTCTATATACGAAAAAATAATTTCATTGAATAATTTTATATTTACAAAATTATTTACAATTCTAGAAAAAAATTGATTAGTTTATGGGAATGTAACTTTTTAAATAATAGATTTAACTATTAATTTTTAGAAGTATAGGGTTCTTTTTGGAAAACCACATCCGTGAATTCCTTAGTACAGAAAGAGCATTCCATTTGTGGATGCTTTTCCTTTGTACGGTTTTAATTATCAAGACCAAAAAATCTGCTAGTTAATTGAAAAAGTTAAATTTATATGTATTTAGAACTGGAAAATTTTTTTTAAGACATTTTCAAACCAAAAACACATTTCAAAAATTATATATGTATATAATTTTCTGTAAGCTTCTTTTTAATATATGAAAGATATGTCAGAATCTGATAAATTCATAGGCTCTTAATAGTTGTAAGTTTTTAAATATATTATCCAACGAACATAGGTGATGAAAAACTGAAAAAATATCAGAAAATTCTTTAATACCAGCAAAAATTTGTTAATTATTTGATCTTGTCCTGCATGAATCATGTTTTGTATCTAGTAAATTAAAAACGCAATCTTCATTTTAAAAAGCAAGTGAACGAAATTTCCAAAATCAGGTAAAAAATATGCACAATGGAAAAATTCCATTTGAATTGTAAAGATCAGATTAATTTTTTTACAGTGTAGCCTATTAAAAAAACGGTGACTTTTGAGTAAGTAAAATAAAAAATAGCTTAACGAAAGCACTATATCAATATTAATCCCCAATATAATAACAAATTATTATAGTCTAATATTTTATCATGTGTTATTCAGGTAAAAACATATCGTCGTTTAAATTAATTTTCAACTGTTATTAAAAAAATATCCTATCCGACCAAATTAAAATTCGAATCACCACGTCTGCGAAACCAACAAGAATGTATTAAAATATTTAAGTAATTATTATATACTGTTCAATCATTTTCTAATATTTAGTAGGATTTAATATACATAAGCCTACGTTTTTGCCTGTAACATTATATCGAATGTTATTAATTTTTACATATGAATTGCATGATAAATATAAATAATCAGGGCTGAATCAAACCGAGATTATAAAAGACATTAAGGACATGTAGAAGTACTATTCAAGCTAGTTCAGAATAATGATAATATTGCGATTTGTTGATAATTGATAATTGAAAGTTTCTCTGTGGTTTACATTCCACTCGTAAATTTAACATCGCATTATCAACGTCTTAAAAGTACAATTATTATTTAAACTAGTCGAATGTAAGTTAATATAACAAAAATTAGTATTTTTTCAGATTATTTTAGGTAAATGTTGCTTATTTCTTAATATAATCACTTAAGTAATACTTTCTAAAAATGTAAATTAATTAAAAATTTCTGTTGTTTTAAACTACTCCCACACCATCCCTATCATCGAAAAATTTTTATAAATATCTTATGATGTCGATTATCGTTATATTTACACAAAACTAAAAATATTGTAATAAAACTCTGAATGCTTTAAAAATACAAAATTATATATTTGTATTAGAAATTTTACAACTTTGTTTTTATTAATTTAATAAAAATAATATCATAGTTATTTTATATTTCTTAGCCACTTAAAAAGCCTCAAGCTTCGATATTAAAAAAACGTTAAAATTTTTTTTTTCAAAATAGATTCGTTCTATAATAAAATAATTGTAAATTTTTATTATTTGAATTTGCTTTGTTAGTTTGAATGTTTGGATAATTTAACGATGTTTTTCGGTAATTATCCAAATGAAAGATAAAAAGTAAAATTTCTTATAGTTTTCATCTTTGTATATTTCCCGATTTTCAAGCCTTGATCTTATCGTTGATACAAAATATATAAATTTTTTTTGTCCAAAATAAATCTAGTAAAGTCTATCTTTATATATATTTTTTTCTGAAAATATTTACTTTTGTGATTATTGTAGTTTACTATCAATGGTAGGCACGCAGAATAGCTTAAGATGAAAATCTGAAATATATTATACTAAATATATCTTTTAAAATTTAAATTAAGTCAAAGCAATTTCTTTTCAATCAACCAATCTAAAATCCATATATTTTACATTATGATTCGATATTGTTTTAAAGTAAGAATTCATTATCAGGTTTATTTTTGCTTTTGAGCCAATTGCCAAATAATTTTAATGATTTTTATAAGGATCTGGAAGCTACACGAGATTCAATGTTGATAAATTAAATATGCTTATAATAAAGTATTTTCAATAATTTTAAATAGAAGATAACAAATATTGTTAAAAGATTAAAATATTCCTTAAATGTTATGATTTTGTTCTAATTTCTATAAAAATATCTTTATTAAATCTGCAAGAAATGTTTCTACATTTTTATTCAGTCCAAATTAAATGTTAACAGTAAAAAAATATCAGTTACCACATATTCTATCGTATTGCGTTTAAAAAATATTAATAATCGATAAATTATTTTAATTAAACGTTATTTCTAATTAATCATGATTTTAATGGCTCTAATTGAAGAACTATATTATAATGCACGACTCCAATTTTCAAACCCCTAAAAAAAATAGTTCAATCAAAGTTTTCTGATGACGTTTAATGTTTTTACTACTAATTTGGATTAAAAATGTGTTCTTTTCATTGTTGATTTCATATTAGCGATTCAATGGAAAAAAAGTTGGAATAAATTTACCAAATTATTTTCTGGTTCATGTAAAAAAGGTTTTACGTCAATTCCATTATCGGGGTCAAAAAACAATAGATCCAAGCAAAAGATAGGGATCTGTAAATAAAAATTATAATTTTTCGTTTTTCCATGACATTCTCTACTGATTTTGAATAGCTCTTTATCTTTTATATTTTCAAAATATTATTCATATTTTTAGAGCCTGATGATTAAAATTAAAATGCAATTCATATATATATTGAGATTTATAAGGTCATAATTAATAATAGAAAAATATTAAGGCATTTGAAGCAAAATTAGACATTAAAGTGAATAAATATTTCCTTTTTAATTCGCATAAATTTATACAATTTTAGGTTTAGCTTAAATTTAATGTTACTTTGATTTTTCATCTTTAATGAAGATAGATCTGTAATTCAATTAATATTTAATTCTTAAATGGTGGTAGAGCAGTTTTTTCAAAATTATAAATATTAAAAGGTTTTACATTAATTTTACTTTATATTTTAATCCAGCAATTTTAGAAAAATAACATCTATATCTTTTGATACAGTAATTTTAAAAATATACTTATGATGATTAAATAACACATTCGTGTAAAAGTTAAGAATATATCTAACATACACACCAGCGGGTTATCAATAAAAATTTTACCTAGGTTATTGCTTTAAATATTTTCTTGCAATAAATTAATGTGTGATAGAAATTTTAAAAGTAATTAATCAAAATTCATTGATAAAAATTGTCATGGATGATAGTTACATCAATTATGTACACTGTTGAAAGATTTTTCATCAAATAAAACTCAAAAACAGTATTATAAATAGTAGCTATATCAGATTATATATATTAAAAATAAATCTTTTTGAAATAATAGAAATTTAGGTTATGTTATCAATATTTCGAAGGATTCTTTGATCCATGACACATTAAACTACAGGATACAACTTTGATAACAATAATTTTCACTCCAAATGTTATTCCAATTTTCTTTCGTTTATTAAGAAACTTAGACCTTAACTCGCAAAGCACTCTTTTCGCTATATTAATTCGATTCCGGAATTCATTTTAAAAATTTCTAAGATCTAAGTATTGCCCACAAGTATATTGTAGCGTTCATTATAGCGTAGGTATATCTTGATTCTTCAGAAATAAAACCTTTCAAGGATTTCTAAGAAGATTCAAAAAATTCATCATAATTAGATTATATCATTTCAAATTTTTTAAAATTCTTTGGTATTCTAGCCTCAGATTTTCTTTCTCGCCATTAATACATTTTCTTAACACCTAAAATATTATCTTATAAATAATTAATTGCTTACATCAAATTTTATCTTGTTTTTCTTAATCTCCTTAAATTTTTGTTTCAATAAAAAGCTCCTATAATTGTAAAAATACATATTTAAAGATTTTAATCCAATTTTTGAGTCTGTGTATTCCTTTTTTTGCTCTATATTAAAAACTTCAAAAACTTCATCGAAATTTTTTTACATATTGAAAATCATTTTTAAAACTATTAGCTTAATTTATAAATCTATTATTGGTTTCCTCATTCATAGATTCGTCATTTCCTTTCCCATTTCATGTCTTTTATTAACTAATTGTTACTTAAAATCATCATCATTTAATTGATTCATTTTTTTCTACCATTATTACTCTTTTCCAAAAGATAAACCTTTTCATTTTGAGATATTGTCATTTCATTTTCCGGATCTTCTTTCAATTTTTTAAATCCTGACCTATATGTAAAGATATTCAGTATAATGTTCTAGAGAAAACTCCTTAATTCTGTTTTGATTATTTTCAAAATTATTGAGGTATAACTCTGATTTTGTGAAAAACTCTATGAATTTAAATTATTATAATATTTCAATCGTTGTAAGTTCAAGACGTTTCCGACATATCATTTAAACTTTGATCACCAACGCCATTAACTAAATGGTACTTATTTCGACAATCATATAAATTTGTGTTAACATGCATCAGTTTTTTTATGTTGTTTTCGAAATTTATGTTAATTTTTAAGCACTTTTTTCTTGTTATTTTGAAAAAAAATTTAATTGCAGAAAAAGAATACATTTTGCGATATAATTTTAAGCATATCAAATACACATGTAATTTCCAACTACAGCGTTAATATACTCAATAATATAGTAATAATATATTTTATCATTTACTCCAGCATCAGACAATCGCCTACCCATAAAAAATTATAGATGCAAATATATATTATTTAAGAACTGGAGTAATGATTATGAAAAAGCTTTTTAAATTTTTAGGAACCTCAGGCATAAATTCACGAGCTCAATTTAAATACATATATAAATACAAAAGAGCCCTTCATCGATTTTATATGTTGAGGATTAGTAAATAATTCATTTTTATGTTTGAATATTGTGAAAAAAATCATCTTTTCTACGAAATTCCGCCTAGTTAATACATCAGAAATATTTTAGCTAGATATACATATCATTCATAAATTTGATTATTCATCATTGAATCGGCATTGGTAAAATTTTATAACATTCTACCGAGTTTCATCAACCATAATTATTGTAGACAAGATTTTAAGCTATGATTGTAAATAAGTTAAATATACGTTCGCTGTCATTCAAGAATACACCAACCCGATTCTAAATACTTCCAAATGTTTAATTTTAATATTAAATTTTATAGTATAACTTGTATGAAAATTTATCAAAAAAATGTTTTTGTTTGCATTTATCATTTTTTAAAAATCTCCTTTGTCTGAATCCGCTACGTATCTATGCTTTTAACAGAAGTTCTGCTTTATTAGTTTTATCGGTAATGTTATTTTATAATTATAAAATGAAATTTATGAGTCTCAAAATTTCGCAAAGCCTTAATGCCGTTTGATTTGTAAAGTATTTTTATATTTTACTGCTTGCAAAATCAAATTTTTCAAAATTGAAGGTTTGAACGGTTGAGATAGTTCACTCCCGATGATTAATATATTTATAGTTTACGAAAAATATGGAAGCAGCACATTTTAGTTACATTGTATTAATTATCTGTTTATTATGAATCCTCATGCTTTTACATAAACATGAACATTTGGAATGATTTTAGTAATAAATTTTTAGGTTGATTGTTATTATCGGTACCCAAAGACTCTAATTCACTAATTGGAAAATAATCTTGAATGAATGCACGTTGTTAACTATTTTAAAATTCGTTTATGGATTTTGAAAAGTTTTAGCTTCTGCATCAAAGATTAAAATAATAAGATGGAATTATCGCTAATCGACTTTTTTTCATTAGTTCATAACATGATAAAATGGTTATCTGATTGATATTTTTATAAGGTTTACCCGATTATTGTCTGAGTGCTACTATGGCTTATACATATTTTCTTATGTAATCCTGAATAACCTTTATAATTAAGATTTAAAAATATTGGGTTCAAATATATTTTTTAAATTTAATCTGAAATATTATGAGTGAAACATATTTCAAAAATGCAATTGTTTAAACAATTAATTTTTTGAAATGGTCAAACAAACAAATTTAAATCTTAAAAATATTTGACCCAAACTTTATTTCCTATGCTACAAAAAAGATTAAAATATTTATTTTTCTTAAATGGATATTTTTTGGGATCCGGATAATAAAAAAACCGGTTCATATTATTTTTCTGACGATGAGGAGTTCGGAATGTAGTTAAATTTTAAAAAGAATATTTGGGGGAATAATTAAGCTATTGTTAAACTAAAAGAGTTGTGGGCTTCAGAGAAGGAATACTACATCAGACGTTTAACAATTTTCGTTTTTTTCAGATTTATTATTGATCATCAATTAGAAATTCGCCGAAATAATTTTAAAATAATATGTAAAAACTATCGGAATCGTGAAATTGACGCACCAGTTACACAAAATTTTAATTTCTAGATATGCCTGATAATATATATGTGAAGCTGTTTACATATAATGATTTATTAGAAAAATATCATTGGTTCTGAATTGCAAAAGAACTTTAAGTAACATTGTAAGTGCACAATTCGTGTATAATCGAATAAAACTAATAAAAACCATTAACATAAATTAATGACAAAGATTTTAAAAACATACTTGATAGAAATTTAAAATAAAATAGTAGATACTAAATTTAAAAAAATACATTTAGCAACCAAAATCAAGTTTTTATCCTCTTTTTAAACCCCTGGCAATGTATAGATATTGCTTCAGTAATATTTTTTATACATATCAAGAATTCGTTGAGCTGGTTTTGTCGGTTCTCTCATGTACTTTATTTTAGTTAAAAGGATCAATAAAAACCCGACTAAAGATAATGATCAGTGATCATATATCATGATAAATTATTTTCATTAATCTGCGTT
>LDMZ01050780.1:0-12904 GCA_001455285.1 Sphaeromyxa zaharoni
TTTTTTTTCAATCAGTAACTAAACCTAAAAGCTGATCGGTTTAAAAACGGAATCGTTAAATATTTAAATTATTTCTACAATTGTACAAAAAAACGTATATCAACATCTAATTACATCCGAATTAATCAAATATTTGATTTCTAATACAAATATAATAAAATAGAAAATAGCATATCCTAGTATATCTTGTTTGAGTAAAAATTTATTTTAGGCCTATACATATGTATAAAATTCATTGTCAACTTTATCGTTTGACCGATTTCAACCCATAGTACTGAATCTGTACAACCTAGAATAAAAATATTAACATTAATTTATAGAGTTGTTTATATCTATATATATTTCTAGTAAAACAAAATTTTTACATTATTTTTATAGTTTTTTAAGACAACTATTTAAATATAATAATAACGATTAATACTAACGATGACGCATAATTAAGTCGTGGATATTTCATAATTCAATTTATCCTGTAAAAAAATTCCGATCTGTAGGGAATAAAAATATTTTTGACATCTCTCTGAACAAAAATTATAAAATTTTATACTAGACATAAATTTTTTTAATCGAAACCCGCCCAAAGCTAAATATCTAAATTTCAGAAGATATCACAAGAAATGTAATATGTTATTTTTTATTAGCAATATTTACCAGTTCAATTTTTGCTGATTTTAATGTTTCTTCCATTTTTTGTATTAAAATATGAATAATGATAGGCTCGAAAATTTTAAAATCTAATATTAAAAAATTAAAAAAATTTCCAAAAAAAATAATTCCTGCCATACTCTGTGATTATTAAAGATATTATTTTGTTTTTTGTGATGCAAGAATTTTTTTAAAATTTAATCCAGAAAAATACTTCGAAATCCCCAATAACATGATTAAAACCAGCATCCAAATCATATTTGCTAAGTTTAGACCTGTATAAATTTGTTGGTTATTCAAAAGTTAATGTATTATTGTCTTGAAATGTTGATAATTTGAAAATATTTTTTTTTCAAATTATAAAATCGATTTTTAATTACTACTTATAAAATATTAGAATAAAATAGAAAGATGATTAAACTTTCTAGTAAAAAAATAAGGTTTACTCGATATTTGGTAAAATATATGAATTTTAATCTGTCTTTTATTCAATTTGTGTAATTATTATTTTTGAAAGTTTTTATGAAAGATAAAAAAATTTAATAAAATTGATATTCAATAATATTTAATAAAATATCTGTGCAATAAGAACATTACGATAATACATTCGTTATGATAAATTCAATTAGAAATATTCTTGCTTATCTTAATTATCGAATGTAAGTTCCATATTGTAATTATCAGATTTTAGTCAACAGTCTATATATTTATGGTTCATTCATATTTTTTTCATATCGTGATATATATACAATCGTTTCAATGAAAAGATATTTTTAGAAATATACACAGAATAGTTTACTATAACGTAATATAAATATTTGTATAAATTTATCATAATAATTTGATCCATTTGTTTCTTTTTTGAAATATTATACATGGTATGACCCGATTGTGTCTTACAAGAGAGCTTTGTTATTGCAGATTATGTATTTGGTCTTTATTTCCGGATATTTATTATTCTACATAGCTGTGTTTGTTTCGAATAATATCTCTTTGAATTAATTGAAAAAAGCTGTCACTAATCAAATATATAAAGGATAGACTGCATTATTTACCCCTTTAACTTTTTGATGTCCTTTATTTTGTATTGGAATGTTCATTCTATTTAAAATGGCATGTCTAAATTTTAAAACTTTATGGCATTGTTCTACTTCTCGTGCTAAGGCTGCTTTTTAAATATGACATCAATATAAAAAGGTATCTATGTGAAAAACATTTAATTTTGTAATTCCATTAACTTTTCAATTTTTTAATTCTATAAAATAAATTGGTTTTATAGGTATAAGGATATATTGTGTCAATATATATCACAATTGTTCGTTATAATTTGTACAGAGTAAAATGCTTTGAAGTTATTATTTATTTTCATGTTTATTATCGTTTCGAAATTATAACTATTATATAATTGTTGTAGAATAAAAAATGTTTCATGATGGGATTTATAAACATTCCAATCGGTATTATAAGAAATCATATTTTATCTAATTAATGTGGGTGTTAAAAAGATTCATTTTATTTACTAAATAATATATTAAACATAAGACAGTAATCTATTTGAAAAGATCCTTTTTAACACAAAAAATTAGGTTTATACTTTTTGATACTAAAAATCGTTAAACAAACGCAATTAATCGATTTCTAATGTTATTTTCGAAACAATCTTTCTATCAAAAATTTTATTTGTTTATATATTGATTTATTAAACATCCCTCTATTCTTATATCTTTATTTTCAATTTTTTGTGACCTGTATGTATACCATACGATTAAATCTGAATTTGGCAAAATATAAGTTTGGTTTTTTCAATAAGAAAGATAAAAATGTATATGAAACCTTTGCCAAATTCTTTTTTTGAGTTTACATTTCTATTTTAAATAAGTCTAATTCTATAAAAATAACCATTTTCAAGTTATTCGGAATACAACATTTTTTTATGCTATAAACTATTATACGAAAAAAATATTGCCTCATAATATTTTTGTAAATTTCCCATAAAAAATCGATTTTGCAGTGTTTTAAGAACAAGATATTATTAAAATATGTCTATTTTTTATGTTTAAAAGGTAATGCTGGAAAAAAAATTTATATGTGATTATCACTTTATTTCTTATGATCAAAAAATATAGGTAGGGTGTAATATTTTAGTAAAAATCATTCCAAATTTTTAATAAAAATATTGTTAACATATAAACGAATTTATTTAAATTAATAAAAAGTAGTATTCAAAAAAATGTTCTGTCAATTTTTCATTATATTTTAAAAGATATAATTTTTTATAATTATCAATAAATAATAAAATCATAGCCGTCCAGTTTGTTTAGTGCTGTATTTGGTGTAATTTATAGTTTATTTAAAAATAATATCGTAATACACTCTTCTTTTTAACAATATTTTTCGTTTAAAAATTTAATGAGAACATTTAGCATTCTACGATTTCATACAAATTTTTAAAGTTTGAAATATGGGGTAATCATATGAGGTAAACACTCATGATAATGCTTTTTTGCTTTTTTAACACTAACAAGTAATTTATGAAATTAATTTTCTAATGAAATCACTTTCCAAATTATATTTAACTACTTCTTTTTGTGTTTAAAATGATTTTTTTATTCTTAAAAAGAGATCCAATAATAACATCAAAATGCATAGAGTTAATTTAAATGGAAAATTTTTACATCCTCGATTTATTTGTTTTAGCGTATAAATGACGCTGAATCATGCGATAAATTTTGTATAATATGAAATTATCACTGGAATCTTTTTTTATTTTTATTTAAGGATTAAAGATATTAAAAGATGCCCTACTAAGTTTAGAAAAACAATTTTTTTAGATTTAAATTTAAATTGTGTTTTTCATAATAAAAATTTCCATTTATCATAAAATAATTTTTTTAAAGACAGTTGTTCTTCTAGTAATTTGATCCTAATTTTAAATATACATAACGTGTAAGTTTTTATTGATTCCATGATTTTGATTCCGTAAGACGTATTTTTTCCCTATAATCCTTTTATTATTCTTCTAAAAATATATATTAATGAAAAAGTTGAAAAAACTTACAAAATCTTTAATTTGCAGAAATGCTAGCGGTAAATAAAATATGACGGTTATATACAAGTAAACAAGTAAGATGTAATCTAGAAAAATAATTGAATTAAAATTAATATAACTAGCCTTGAAAAAAATTTATAATTTTCTTTGTTTTATCAAAAAAAACGAACAAGCTTATGTTATATTACAAAAGTTTCAATTCAAATGGTTGAACTGAATCTAGTAAGTAGTTGTAAATTTAGTTTCTTAAATTCAAAAACTTTTTCGATTACTTAAATATTGGACAAGTATATATTTGAAACTAAGTAACAAACGGATATATTAAAATTATTTAATTTTTCAAATATCTTGTACTTATTTGATTAATTCATATATTTTTACGAAAAATTATTTAATACCTAAAACGATTTTATTGAATTTTTTGTGTTGAATTAAAAAGAATTCCTCAAAAATTCACTGCGGTTGATATAGAACAACACAGTAAATTTAAGTCATCTTAAATACAGCTCATTTAATTTTTTCGGTATAAAAATTAAATTATTTTTTTTCTCAGGTTGTTTAATAACTAATCTTATTGTCTTCTTCTTGTCCTATTAAATAAGTTACAAAAAAAAATCAAAAATATAAAAAAGACTAATTTGTTATTGTTAATAAAATTTTTTATGTATTATTTATATTTTGTCAAATCCTAAATACACTTTTCATATTTCAATTATGGTCATCATTAATTAATTGAGGATAAGCTACATTATTAATTGTCAAACTTTTTAACCGATATAAATTTAATTTGTTTTTAGAATATTAAAGCCAATTTTTTAGCGATAATATTTATTCAAGAATTTTAATTTCAAAATAATATAAATGAAAATAAATTATTATCAATATTTTAAAATTCACTTATGTTACCTGAAAATATGGTAAGAAATTGATTGAAAAATTTTTCTTAACAAACAAAATACTATATGGATTGCATCAATTTTTTGATTATTCAATCATTATCTTTAAAAATAAAACCAACGTTCGATATTTCATAAATATATTGAATTATCTTCAGTCAAATGTTTAAACGCATTATAAACAAAATTTTAATTTTCTGTGGTAATTTTTTTGGAAAAATATTATTTATCAATATTTTATGTAATGCAAAAAGTTAAAATCGAAATTATTTTTGCAGTAATCGTTCTGTCAATAAAGACAAAATTTAGCAGTAAAAATTGTAATTTTATGTTTTGGTAATCACTTATGATTAATCTAATTAAATTCATGATTTTTACATAATTTTTTTTAAAGTTGTTTTGAGCATTTTTTTTATTATTTATATTTACTGAATCCTTGTTGCTTCAACAAAAATATAAGAATGAAACAGAAGCTATAAAAATCATTTTTATTAGAATTTGTAATATTTATATTAAAAAGTAATAAAATAACAACTTAAAGCTTGTATTGAAAACCAATTTTCAAAAAAATCGGACAGTGAAATTGAGGGTAATAATATATGCTGCTCTGTTTATTTCGATAGAAAACTGGTTTGTTATAATGAAAAGCTTGCTTGACCCTTCTTGCGAGCTAGGTAAGTTTTTCTTATCAATATTAATTTCATAGAGAGACTAAAAAATAATAATAACAGGTCCAAGATTATGGAATCCTTATTTAACTACTTTCATAAAATATTTGGTATTTATTCCCTTAAAATATTATTTTTCTAGAAAATAGTACAGAATTTGTACAATGTCGTGAATGTAAAAAATATAATAAAAACTTAAATATCCTTAGCATTTATGCAATGGTGGAATATTATTTGTAATATTTTTTAATATAAAATTCGTGTATACTTTTTATAAAATTTTGTCTAGCTACTAAACGAAATCAATTCACAAGATACTTTAAGGAAACAGGTTAATAATTGTTTTAATTTTTTTATCTTAGCTTGTCCTACCCAAAATTACGATTTTGATAAATTAATGGCTATAGCTGCTGAGTTTAACAGCGGTAATTTATTAACATTTTACAAATTGTTAATTCCATCTATTGTTAAACAGATGCCTCACAGGAACTTTTAATATGCGACGGTTCACCTAGTTTACAATTAATTATTTATATTCAGGTTCCTTCTTTTCATTGACTGGTACCGACCTAGAGGATAAAAAACGAACTTTGAAAACATTAAGTGAAAAAAGTTATTTTTTTCTGCATTTTATTTAAGTTACATAGCTATGCCAACGGAATATATTATATCAATCATTGAAAAATTAAATTGTAAAATTATTTATAAAAATATGTTTAAATATCTGAGGTTGTATTAATAACAGCCTTGGCTCTTTGAATTTTCATATTATACTATTAAAAAACCCGTAAAAATGAATAAATAAGTTTTAAATTACTGGTTAATTAAAATGTAATCGTGCTTTTTAATTGTTTACTTGATATATTTTTCAAATTTTTGTCTATATAAATTTTTTATAAATAGCTCTACAATTTTTTTGTAGTACATTTAATAAAAATTCTTAAAGAATCCATTTTTCAGATTGAAACTATGTACATACAACACTTATTTATTTCGTTCTTTCAAAATTAGTCTTGAGGTCTGTTATGCAATTCATGTTTCGTTTCATTTTTTATCGTTTAGTATTATTGTTCAAATTAAGAATTACTTGATATTATGACCATTTAGGGGTATACAAAAGAAAAACCCTTGAAAACGAAAAAATAAGGTTCAAGTTTCAATCTCGGATTTCGCTGGATGGAAGATTCGATCAAGAGAATAACTTTCAATTTAAGGGAGTCTCTGGAGATTTAAAATCAAACCTTTACATGGAATAATTAAAACTTTATTTACCAATAAGTAACTGCGAGAATATTATTACTGATATATGTTTATTTTCTTCTGTTTCATATTATAAAACATATCATATCATAGATTTTTACGCAATATTTAAATTTCTTTCAATATATTTCAATGCCTTTTATAAATTTTAATAAATAAAGAATTGCAATAATTCCATAAGTTTGTCTGATTCGACAATTTTGTTACTTTTTTTTACGCAGACCACCAAATTGTTAATAGGCTTCAGTCTTAAATATTATTATAAATTTTATTCCGATCCTAAATGCATCAGTATTTATGTCTTGAAATTGATTAATAACACGCAATAAGACATGATAAGATTCGAAAAAAAAATCTCCATTTATGTGTTATGTGAAAGGCTGTTTAGATTGGTTATTGTTAAATGCAGATTTCTTTCCAACATGCATAAACAAAGTGATTCTATTCGCAGAATTCCTTTTTGAAATCATTCATAATCTAATTTAATATCCCTAAAAATTTACTTGTTATTACAAAATTGTCATTTCAGTACATTATCTGTATGTCATTTTTTGATAACGTGATACTTGTATATAACAGAAATTATTTATATAGACAAATAATGGATCTCTGAAAATTTATTGTGAGAAATAAATTTCTTTTTTCTTGTAATTATTAACATTTTGCAGTATCTTTATCTTTTAGTAAGTAAATGTTTTTTAATAGACCGGTATTTGAAAATATAGACTTTTTTTGTTTAGATGACCAGAAAAGATAATAAAACAATCTGTTTTGGTAGTATTTAAATTTTTCTTAATAGTCTTTTCTTATGTAGCATTTTTCATCTTTTAAAATTGAATGTGTTTTTCTTAACCCCAAGTAAAAATTAACTCAGTTTTGGCAAACTGAATGTGAATAAGAATTATTATTCCATTATAAATACTGATTTGAGGTGATTGTTGCAAGGGTTGAAGTAAATTTTTTTCAAGTCACTAATACAAAAATTAATTCGTCTCGTAATGAATAATCCAAAAATATTAACAAAGAAATATCTAATTTATGAAAACAAATCTTTCAAGCTTGGGTAGTTTATTTATCCTGGAGAATAACCTGAAATTTAAATGACAGCAATCATATAGTAAGGTGAGTACAATATAATAAAAACGGTGCAAATATACGTAACTTCCGAAATAGAGACAGTTTTTTTCTATAAAAAACATGTGAAATATTTTACACGTATGAGTTCTTTTTACAATGAAGAGAATAAGATGCTTTAAAACTGGATTATCTCATGACGCCTATAAAATTTTCATTCCCTTCCGTGTGTTGGACGGATTATCTCGGCAAGGATCGTATAATTAGTTTTGATATATATTTTGTTTTATCCTTGTCTTATGTCGTCGCGAATTGTTCGGTCAACACGTGTAAATATCATAGGGGATTAACAGCATCGAGATATAATTCCTTCAATTTATCAACAATTTCATGTCACCATCCTTTCAATCATACATAACTAAAGGCATCATATTACTATGATCTCTAGGCATGCTCACATTTTATATAACAATTAAATTATTATAATGCAACAGGATAGACAAATTAAAATGAAAAAAAATATCTGAATATCCATAAGACTTCCCAGATAAGGACAGTCAGCAAACTTTAACCTTCTGACATTGAAATAGCGGTTTGAACATTGCTTTTAAAATAGTAGATACAAGAAAGGATCATGGAATATACGGCCACTAGGGCAATAAATGGAATGTTTTTTTTTAAATAAGATCTAAATTTATAAGTCAGGGATAACAGATAGATTAAAAATAATTAATTTTTTTTCAGGATTCATTCCGTTTAATTACATTTATAATTAATCTTCACCAGAAATATAATCATTTATATAATACAGCATTCGTCGCTGCGTTTTAGCATAATGGCACGCCGCAGTGTTGACATTATTTAGCAAACAAATTATTTCATCTATGAAAAACTAAATATGCTTAAATTTCTAAGTGAATAAAATATATTATAAAAACGTTTGATAATTTAAAAAATTTATGGCTTAAGCTCTGTGCTGTCATTTTAATATATTCTAGAGTTCATCTAGCTTAAAGGAGGAGTAAAGATTTTATTGAATTTTGTATAAATTCCATTTTTTTCAAATACTTCTAACTCCTTAAATAATTAATTCCCAGCTAGATATCGGTCGGCACACACATTTTTCTACTCCGCGCTCTAGTTCTATATAGCAGTTCTACTACAAAAAATCGTTTTCAAACCGAAAAAGTCAATCAAAAATAACCTCAAGTCTACCTTTACAAACGATCAGTTGGAAAATACACCTGGAGAGCGTATCCCAGTAACATAATAAAAAATATAATTTTTGATTCATATGTATATCTGCATAAATTATTAAATAATGCCAATAATTAACTGAAATTATTAGTGTTTTAGTGTAGAGAGAGAGAGAGAGATGAAATACAGAATTTATATCTGATGAAAAATGAAAGGTGATTCGATATTAAGAAATTATATCTAGATAATACAATTTATTAAAGATTTTCTTTTAGCCTATTATAGCATATAAAAATAAAATGATTAAGAATTAAACCAAATAAAAAGATGATTTCATATTACATTTATATATAGTCAATCCATACAGGTTAATATCCTCATTTTTTATATAATTTTGAATTAATTTTAACCTACGGATCTTGTATCGATGTATTCTTTTTTACATTACAATGTGATTAAAAATACAACGAATATTTTTGAAAAAACGATTAGATGCCTTCTAATGTAAATATAAATTAACAACAAAGGATGGCACTGTAACAGTAATATATAGACGTAGGCTGCCGACGAGATCGATTATTTGCACTTAAATTTTATACACGTGTTGCATACGGCATAGTCGAATGAAACCATGAAAGTCCTTCAGCCCTTTAATGGAAAGGCAAATTTCGCTCCATGGCTGAGGAGATTTCAGAAGCTGATGTGTGATATGGGAATTGACCAAGGTAAGTACAGAGATACGCTACTTATGTGTTTGGACCAATGCATTTATGAAGAGCTAGTGGATTTGAACTACTATGTAAAAAGCTTTGAAGAAGTTACTTCTTTCCTGGAGAAAAGGTTTTCATGTCGCCTGAAACCGATTGAAGCAAAACAACTCTTCAAAGAACGTGTTCAAATTGAAAAGGAATCAATTAGGGATTATGGTGTCTCTTTAAAAAAGATTTATCAAGCTGCATTTTCGTCGACGCCAGAAGAGCAGCTCATTTCTCCGTTTATTCATGGTCTGAGAAGCGATATATTAAAACGGGAGCTTTTAAAAAAATAATTTGGTGATCTTTAAACAATAGTTGATTCCGCTGAAGAACTAGCAATCTTGGACAAAAAATTTGAAAGAAAAGCAGATAAAAGATTTTTTTGTGCCATGTCAAATAAAAACACGCCTAGAAAATATGATCCAAAAATTGACGGTCTTACAAACTGGGTAAAGGAACTCTCAGCAAAAGTTGGTAAACTACAAAGAAGAGTCGTGGTTTGCTATAATTGTGGACTGCGGGGTTACATTGCAAAGGATTACAGAAGGAAAAGTTCTGGTGCTAACACTGTCCCAACTATGACGGGAAAGAGTGAGAGGAACAATGAGTTGGTGAATCCAGTGTTTGTTCGAAGCAAGATATCTGGACAGATCGTTGATGCTCTTATTGACACTGGTTCGTCAATTTCCATAATAGGGTATGAACTAGCGTCGGCTTATTTTAAAATATCACAATTTTTGAACCCCCAATTAATTTTGACGGCACACGGGAGCGAATGTAATTTAATTGGTTAAGCAACCGTTTACGTCGAGATCGGAAAAAATTTATTGTCGCATAAAATGCTAGTTACGCACGACTTAATTTTTCCATTAAAATTGGAGGTGGATTTTTTACATAAATACGGTGCCCAGATTTATTTCCACTCATGCTTGTTAGAGATAAACTCCATGAAGATACCACTATTCGAAAAAACTGAAGTTTCGAAACACATTAATGCCTTACATAATGATTTAATTAATTCTATGATTAACTTATGTGACTCAAGTTGTACTGTTAAAAATAAATTTTAATAGCTTTTAGCAAACTATAATCAAATACTTTCAGTCAGTGATCTAGATATTGGTAAAGGATGTAGATTAACAGAACATGAAATCAATACTGGTGGGGCTCCTCCTTGCAAGCAAGCACATAGACGCATACAATTACATCATGGGACAAGTTAAAAACTCATCTGGAAACGCTTTTAAACCTTGGTATTATTAGACATTCAAACTCGGCATGGTCGTCTCCTTTGGTTCTTATACACAAACGGGATGGTAACCTTAGGTTGTGGGTCGACTACAGACGTTTAAATCAAGTTACCGTAAAGGATGCTTATCCGTTGCCCCGAGTAGACGATACTCAGGATCTTCTGCAAGGGACTAGAGGGTTCAGTAGTTTAGTCCTTGCATCTGGATACTTACAGTACCCTGTTAAGGAAGGCGATAACAACAAAATTGCATTTTCTTCTCCATTTGGTTTTTTTGAATTTAATGCCATGCCGTTTTGATTAGCTAATGCACCGGCAACATTTCAACGGCTAATGGAGAATGTTTTGGGCTCACTTAATAGCAACTATTTAGTTGTTTACCTAGATGACATTATTATATTTAGTAAGTCAGAAGAAAGTCATTTAGAGGCACTGGAAATGACATTTAAAGAGATTAGTGACGCCGGACTAAAAATCAGGCAAAAAAGTGCCATTTGTTCCGAAAGGATATCGAATACCTAGGATATATAATAAGCAAAAATTTCATTAAAATTAACAAAGATAAAGAGTGAGGGTCATTCAAAATTGGCCAAAACCTAAAAATGTCCTGGAAGTGTTAAACTTTCTGGGCTTTTGCTCCTATTACAAAAATTATATTAACTGCTAAGCAGAATTAGAATGGTCCTTAAGGCAGTTGACCCAAAAGAATGAAAAGTTTTTTTGGTCGACTAAACATGCCCATGCCTTTGATAAGTTAAAGCTCTTATTACAAAATCCTCCCATTCTGGCTATGCCCGACTTGCAAAATAAATTTATTGTCGATGCTGATGCTAGTGCTCAAGCGCTTGGGGCTGTTCTTTCTCAAATAGATGGCGATGGCAATGAACATGTATTTCAGCTTGCAAGCAGAACCTTGACAGAGACAGAATCTAGATACTCCGTCGCAAAAAAAGAACTTTTAGGTATAATTTGGGCACTCGAAAAATTTTGTCAATACATTTTAGGTGCCAAATTCTTGATTAGAACCGATACCGACCTCTCCTTTCAATAAATAAAGTAGGAGAAATAGGTGGGCAGCTAGGTAGATGACTTGATTTGTTGACAGAGTATAATTTTACCGTTATACATCGCATAGGAACAAATCATGTCAATTCAGACACATTATCCCGTTGTGTAACGGTTACTAAACCTCTAGAGCCGGATATCCAATTCGTAGTAGGTTGGTCAAATCATGAACTTACGAAAATTCAAAATGCCGACCCTACTATCGGTGATTTTTTAATAAATTGTCTCAGAAGTTCTAATAAGTTAGCTGATCATAAACATAACGATCTTCTTGTTTCGATTTTATGTCGGCAACGAAAAGCCTTAGCTATGAAGAATGGATTGTTATTTAGGAAATATGACAGCAAAACAGGTAGAAGATGGAGATTTGTAATTCCCAAAGTTTTTATTAGTATTGTGTGCAAGTTGTGTCATGACAACCATGGACATCAGGGTTATGAAAAGACATTAATTTCTATAATTCATCGATTTTATTGGCCACGAATGCGGTTAGACATTAAGAATTATTGTGAATCGTACAAAGCCTGTGCTCAAAGAGATAGCCCATGCCCGAGGTGAAGAGTAAAATGATTGAATCAGTCCCTTGTTTTACTTGGGAAAAGGGTCGGCATTGATATTCTAGGACCACTCCCGTATTCTAAAAAGGGAAATCGATTTATACTAGTAGTAATGGACTATCTATTTAAATTTGTGGTAGCTTGTCCTCTAGCTCATATCGATTCCAAGGAAACGGCTCGTGTTTTTGTTGAAAAGTTTGCATACAATTATGGGATTCCCTTGTCAGTTCATACTAATCAAGGAGCAAACTTCGAATCAGAATTCTTTAAAAAGACGCTGGAAATATTGGATATACATAAGACGAGAACTACTCCATACCACCCCCAATCAAATGGTTTGGTAGAAAGATTCAACAGGAGTTTAGTAACTATGCTTAGTAAAAGTATTTTATTCGCTAGATAATTGGGAGAAGCAGCTACCAGCACTTAGATTTGCTAATAATTCCATACGGCATGATTTGACTAAATTCTCACCATTTGAAATAGTAT
>LDMZ01050781.1:0-17199 GCA_001455285.1 Sphaeromyxa zaharoni
ATTGACATGATTTGTTCCTATGCGATGTATAACGGTAAAATTATACTCTGTCAACAAATCAAGTCATCTACCTAGCTGCCCACCTATTTCTCCTACTTTATTTATTGAAAGGAGAGGTCGGTATCGGTTCTAATCAAGAATTTGGCACCTAAAATGTATTGACAAAATTTTTCGAGTGCCCAAATTATACCTAAAAGTTCTTTTTTTGCGACGGAGTATCTAGATTCTGTCTCTGTCAAGGTTCTGCTTGCAAGCTGAAATACATGTTCATTGCCATCGCCATCTATTTGAGAAAGAACAGCCCCAAGCGCTTGAGCACTAGCATCAGCATCGACAATAAATTTATTTTGCAAGTCGGGCATAGCCAGAATGGGAGGATTTTGTAATAAGAGCTTTAACTTATCAAAGGCATGGGCATGTTTAGTCGACCAAAAAAACTTTTCATTCTTTTGGGTCAACTGCCTTAAGGACCATTCTAATTCTGCTTAGCAGTTAATATAATTTTTGTAATAGGAGCAAAAGCCCAGAAAGTTTAACACTTCCAGGACATTTTTAGGTTTTGGCCAATTTTGAATGACCCTCACTCTTTATCTTTGTTAATTTTAATGAAATTTTTGCTTATTATATATCCTAGGTATTCGATATCCTTTCGGAACAAATGGCACTTTTTTGCCTGATTTTTAGTCCGGCGTCACTAATCTCTTTAAATGTCATTTCCAGTGCCTCTAAATGACTTTCTTCTGACTTACTAAATATAATAATGTCATCTAGGTAAACAACTAAATAGTTGCTATTAAGTGAGCCCAAAACATTCTCCATTAGCCGTTGAAATGTTGCCGGTGCATTAGCTAATCAAAACGGCATGGCATTAAATTCAAAAAAACCAAATGGAGAAGAAAATGCAATTTTGTTGTTATCGCCTTCCTTAACAGGGTACTGTAAGTATCCAGATGCAAGGACTAAACTACTGAACCCTCTAGTCCCTTGCAGAAGATCCTGAGTATCGTCTACTCGGGGCAACGGATAAGCATCCTTTACGGTAACTTGATTTAAACGTCTGTAGTCGACCCACAACCTAAGGTTACCATCCCGTTTGTGTATAAGAACCAAAGGAGACGACCATGCCGAGTTTGAATGTCTAATAATACCAAGGTTTAAAAGCGTTTCCAGATGAGTTTTTAACTTGTCCCATGATGTAATTGTATGCGTCTATGTGCTTGCTTGCAAGGAGGAGCCCCACCAGTATTGATTTCATGTTCTGTTAATCTACATCCTTTACCAATATCTAGATCACTGACTGAAAGTATTTGATTATAGTTTGCTAAAAGCTATTAAAATTTATTTTTAACAGTACAACTTGAGTCACATAAGTTAATCATAGAATTAATTAAATCATTATGTAAGGCATTAATGTGTTTCGAAACTTCAGTTTTTTCGAATAGTGGTATCTTCATGGAGTTTATCTCTAACAAGCATGAGTGGAAATAAATCTGGGCACCGTATTTATGTAAAAAATCCACCTCCAATTTTAATGGAAAAATTAAGTCGTGCGTAACTAGCATTTTATGCGACAATAAATTTTTTCCGATCTCGACGTAAACGGTTGCTTAACCAATTAAATTACATTCGCTCCCGTGTGCCGTCAAAATTAATTGGGGGTTCAAAAATTGTGATATTTTAAAATAAGCCGACGCTAGTTCATACCCTATTATGGAAATTGACGAACCAGTGTCAATAAGAGCATCAACGATCTGTCCAGATATCTTGCTTCGAACAAACACTGGATTCACCAACTCATTGTTCCTCTCACTCTTTCCCGTCATAGTTGGGACAGTGTTAGCACCAGAACTTTTCCTTCTGTAATCCTTTGCAATGTAACCCCGCAGTCCACAATTATAGCAAACCACGACTCTTCTTTGTAGTTTACCAACTTTTGCTGAGAGTTCCTTTACCCAGTTTGTAAGACCGTCAATTTTTGGATCATATTTTCTAGGCGTGTTTTTATTTGACATGGCACAAAAAAATCTTTTATCTGCTTTTCTTTCAAATTTTTTGTCCAAGATTGCTAGTTCTTCAGCGGAATCAACTATTGTTTAAAGATCACCAAATTATTTTTTTAAAAGCTCCCGTTTTAATATATCGCTTCTCAGACCATGAATAAACGGAGAAATGAGCTGCTCTTCTGGCGTCGACGAAAATGCAGCTTGATAAATCTTTTTTAAAGAGACACCATAATCCCTAATTGATTCCTTTTCAATTTGAACACGTTCTTTGAAGAGTTGTTTTGCTTCAATCGGTTTCAGGCGACATGAAAACCTTTTCTCCAGGAAAGAAGTAACTTCTTCAAAGCTTTTTACATAGTAGTTCAAATCCACTAGCTCTTCATAAATGCATTGGTCCAAACACATAAGTAGCGTATCTCTGTACTTACCTTGGTCAATTCCCATATCACACATCAGCTTCTGAAATCTCCTCAGCCATGGAGCGAAATTTGCCTTTCCATTAAAGGGCTGAAGGACTTTCATGGTTTCATTCGACTATGCCGTATGCAACACGTGTATAAAATTTAAGTGCAAATAATCGATCTCGTCGGCAGCCTACGTCTATATATTACTGTTACAGTGCCATCCTTTGTTGTTAATTTATATTTACATTAGAAGGCATCTAATCGTTTTTTCAAAAATATTCGTTGTATTTTTAATCACATTGTAATGTAAAAAAGAATACATCGATACAAGATCCGTAGGTTAAAATTAATTCAAAATTATATAAAAAATGAGGATATTAACCTGTATGGATTGACTATATATAAATGTAATATGAAATCATCTTTTTATTTGGTTTAATTCTTAATCATTTTATTTTTATATGCTATAATAGGCTAAAAGAAAATCTTTAATAAATTGTATTATCTAGATATAATTTCTTAATATCGAATCACCTTTCATTTTTCATCAGATATAAATTCTGTATTTCATCTCTCTCTCTCTCTCTACACTAAAACACTAATAATTTCAGTTAATTATTGGCATTATTTAATAATTTATGCAGATATACATATGAATCAAAAATTATATTTTTTATTATGTTACTGGGATACGCTCTCCAGGTGTATTTTCCAACTGATCGTTTGTAAAGGTAGACTTGAGGTTATTTTTGATTGACTTTTTCGGTTTGAAAACGATTTTTTGTAGTAGAACTGCTATATAGAACTAGAGCGCGGAGTAGAAAAATGTGTGTGCCGACCGATATCTAGCTGGGAATTAATTATTTAAGGAGTTAGAAGTATTTGAAAAAAATGGAATTTATACAAAATTCAATAAAATCTTTACTCCTCCTTTAAGCTAGATGAACTCTAGAATATATTAAAATGACAGCACAGAGCTTAAGCCATAAATTTTTTAAATTATCAAACGTTTTTATAATATATTTTATTCACTTAGAAATTTAAGCATATTTAGTTTTTCATAGATGAAATAATTTGTTTGCTAAATAATGTCAACACTGCGGCGTGCCATTATGCTAAAACGCAGCGACGAATGCTGTATTATATAAATGATTATATTTCTGGTGAAGATTAATTATAAATGTAATTAAACGGAATGAATCCTGAAAAAAAATTAATTATTTTTAATCTATCTGTTATCCCTGACTTATAAATTTAGATCTTATTTAAAAAAAAACATTCCATTTATTGCCCTAGTGGCCGTATATTCCATGATCCTTTCTTGTATCTACTATTTTAAAAGCAATGTTCAAACCGCTATTTCAATGTCAGAAGGTTAAAGTTTGCTGACTGTCCTTATCTGGGAAGTCTTATGGATATTCAGATATTTTTTTTCATTTTAATTTGTCTATCCTGTTGCATTATAATAATTTAATTGTTATATAAAATGTGAGCATGCCTAGAGATCATAGTAATATGATGCCTTTAGTTATGTATGATTGAAAGGATGGTGACATGAAATTGTTGATAAATTGAAGGAATTATATCTCGATGCTGTTAATCCCCTATGATATTTACACGTGTTGACCGAACAATTCGCGACGACATAAGACAAGGATAAAACAAAATATATATCAAAACTAATTATACGATCCTTGCCGAGATAATCCGTCCAACACACGGAAGGGAATGAAAATTTTATAGGCGTCATGAGATAATCCAGTTTTAAAGCATCTTATTCTCTTCATTGTAAAAAGAACTCATACGTGTAAAATATTTCACATGTTTTTTATAGAAAAAAACTGTCTCTATTTCGGAAGTTACGTATATTTGCACCGTTTTTATTATATTGTACTCACCTTACTATATGATTGCTGTCATTTAAATTTCAGGTTATTCTCCAGGATAAATAAACTACCCAAGCTTGAAAGATTTGTTTTCATAAATTAGATATTTCTTTGTTAATATTTTTGGATTATTCATTACGAGACGAATTAATTTTTGTATTAGTGACTTGAAAAAAATTTACTTCAACCCTTGCAACAATCACCTCAAATCAGTATTTATAATGGAATAATAATTCTTATTCACATTCAGTTTGCCAAAACTGAGTTAATTTTTACTTGGGGTTAAGAAAAACACATTCAATTTTAAAAGATGAAAAATGCTACATAAGAAAAGACTATTAAGAAAAATTTAAATACTACCAAAACAGATTGTTTTATTATCTTTTCTGGTCATCTAAACAAAAAAAGTCTATATTTTCAAATACCGGTCTATTAAAAAACATTTACTTACTAAAAGATAAAGATACTGCAAAATGTTAATAATTACAAGAAAAAAGAAATTTATTTCTCACAATAAATTTTCAGAGATCCATTATTTGTCTATATAAATAATTTCTGTTATATACAAGTATCACGTTATCAAAAAATGACATACAGATAATGTACTGAAATGACAATTTTGTAATAACAAGTAAATTTTTAGGGATATTAAATTAGATTATGAATGATTTCAAAAAGGAATTCTGCGAATAGAATCACTTTGTTTATGCATGTTGGAAAGAAATCTGCATTTAACAATAACCAATCTAAACAGCCTTTCACATAACACATAAATGGAGATTTTTTTTTCGAATCTTATCATGTCTTATTGCGTGTTATTAATCAATTTCAAGACATAAATACTGATGCATTTAGGATCGGAATAAAATTTATAATAATATTTAAGACTGAAGCCTATTAACAATTTGGTGGTCTGCGTAAAAAAAAGTAACAAAATTGTCGAATCAGACAAACTTATGGAATTATTGCAATTCTTTATTTATTAAAATTTATAAAAGGCATTGAAATATATTGAAAGAAATTTAAATATTGCGTAAAAATCTATGATATGATATGTTTTATAATATGAAACAGAAGAAAATAAACATATATCAGTAATAATATTCTCGCAGTTACTTATTGGTAAATAAAGTTTTAATTATTCCATGTAAAGGTTTGATTTTAAATCTCCAGAGACTCCCTTAAATTGAAAGTTATTCTCTTGATCGAATCTTCCATCCAGCGAAATCCGAGATTGAAACTTGAACCTTATTTTTTCGTTTTCAAGGGTTTTTCTTTTGTATACCCCTAAATGGTCATAATATCAAGTAATTCTTAATTTGAACAATAATACTAAACGATAAAAAATGAAACGAAACATGAATTGCATAACAGACCTCAAGACTAATTTTGAAAGAACGAAATAAATAAGTGTTGTATGTACATAGTTTCAATCTGAAAAATGGATTCTTTAAGAATTTTTATTAAATGTACTACAAAAAAATTGTAGAGCTATTTATAAAAAATTTATATAGACAAAAATTTGAAAAATATATCAAGTAAACAATTAAAAAGCACGATTACATTTTAATTAACCAGTAATTTAAAACTTATTTATTCATTTTTACGGGTTTTTTAATAGTATAATATGAAAATTCAAAGAGCCAAGGCTGTTATTAATACAACCTCAGATATTTAAACATATTTTTATAAATAATTTTACAATTTAATTTTTCAATGATTGATATAATATATTCCGTTGGCATAGCTATGTAACTTAAATAAAATGCAGAAAAAAATAACTTTTTTCACTTAATGTTTTCAAAGTTCGTTTTTTATCCTCTAGGTCGGTACCAGTCAATGAAAAGAAGGAACCTGAATATAAATAATTAATTGTAAACTAGGTGAACCGTCGCATATTAAAAGTTCCTGTGAGGCATCTGTTTAACAATAGATGGAATTAACAATTTGTAAAATGTTAATAAATTACCGCTGTTAAACTCAGCAGCTATAGCCATTAATTTATCAAAATCGTAATTTTGGGTAGGACAAGCTAAGATAAAAAAATTAAAACAATTATTAACCTGTTTCCTTAAAGTATCTTGTGAATTGATTTCGTTTAGTAGCTAGACAAAATTTTATAAAAAGTATACACGAATTTTATATTAAAAAATATTACAAATAATATTCCACCATTGCATAAATGCTAAGGATATTTAAGTTTTTATTATATTTTTTACATTCACGACATTGTACAAATTCTGTACTATTTTCTAGAAAAATAATATTTTAAGGGAATAAATACCAAATATTTTATGAAAGTAGTTAAATAAGGATTCCATAATCTTGGACCTGTTATTATTATTTTTTAGTCTCTCTATGAAATTAATATTGATAAGAAAAACTTACCTAGCTCGCAAGAAGGGTCAAGCAAGCTTTTCATTATAACAAACCAGTTTTCTATCGAAATAAACAGAGCAGCATATATTATTACCCTCAATTTCACTGTCCGATTTTTTTGAAAATTGGTTTTCAATACAAGCTTTAAGTTGTTATTTTATTACTTTTTAATATAAATATTACAAATTCTAATAAAAATGATTTTTATAGCTTCTGTTTCATTCTTATATTTTTGTTGAAGCAACAAGGATTCAGTAAATATAAATAATAAAAAAAATGCTCAAAACAACTTTAAAAAAAATTATGTAAAAATCATGAATTTAATTAGATTAATCATAAGTGATTACCAAAACATAAAATTACAATTTTTACTGCTAAATTTTGTCTTTATTGACAGAACGATTACTGCAAAAATAATTTCGATTTTAACTTTTTGCATTACATAAAATATTGATAAATAATATTTTTCCAAAAAAATTACCACAGAAAATTAAAATTTTGTTTATAATGCGTTTAAACATTTGACTGAAGATAATTCAATATATTTATGAAATATCGAACGTTGGTTTTATTTTTAAAGATAATGATTGAATAATCAAAAAATTGATGCAATCCATATAGTATTTTGTTTGTTAAGAAAAATTTTTCAATCAATTTCTTACCATATTTTCAGGTAACATAAGTGAATTTTAAAATATTGATAATAATTTATTTTCATTTATATTATTTTGAAATTAAAATTCTTGAATAAATATTATCGCTAAAAAATTGGCTTTAATATTCTAAAAACAAATTAAATTTATATCGGTTAAAAAGTTTGACAATTAATAATGTAGCTTATCCTCAATTAATTAATGATGACCATAATTGAAATATGAAAAGTGTATTTAGGATTTGACAAAATATAAATAATACATAAAAAATTTTATTAACAATAACAAATTAGTCTTTTTTATATTTTTGATTTTTTTTTGTAACTTATTTAATAGGACAAGAAGAAGACAATAAGATTAGTTATTAAACAACCTGAGAAAAAAAATAATTTAATTTTTATACCGAAAAAATTAAATGAGCTGTATTTAAGATGACTTAAATTTACTGTGTTGTTCTATATCAACCGCAGTGAATTTTTGAGGAATTCTTTTTAATTCAACACAAAAAATTCAATAAAATCGTTTTAGGTATTAAATAATTTTTCGTAAAAATATATGAATTAATCAAATAAGTACAAGATATTTGAAAAATTAAATAATTTTAATATATCCGTTTGTTACTTAGTTTCAAATATATACTTGTCCAATATTTAAGTAATCGAAAAAGTTTTTGAATTTAAGAAACTAAATTTACAACTACTTACTAGATTCAGTTCAACCATTTGAATTGAAACTTTTGTAATATAACATAAGCTTGTTCGTTTTTTTTGATAAAACAAAGAAAATTATAAATTTTTTTCAAGGCTAGTTATATTAATTTTAATTCAATTATTTTTCTAGATTACATCTTACTTGTTTACTTGTATATAACCGTCATATTTTATTTACCGCTAGCATTTCTGCAAATTAAAGATTTTGTAAGTTTTTTCAACTTTTTCATTAATATATATTTTTAGAAGAATAATAAAAGGATTATAGGGAAAAAATACGTCTTACGGAATCAAAATCATGGAATCAATAAAAACTTACACGTTATGTATATTTAAAATTAGGATCAAATTACTAGAAGAACAACTGTCTTTAAAAAAATTATTTTATGATAAATGGAAATTTTTATTATGAAAAACACAATTTAAATTTAAATCTAAAAAAATTGTTTTTCTAAACTTAGTAGGGCATCTTTTAATATCTTTAATCCTTAAATAAAAATAAAAAAAGATTCCAGTGATAATTTCATATTATACAAAATTTATCGCATGATTCAGCGTCATTTATACGCTAAAACAAATAAATCGAGGATGTAAAAATTTTCCATTTAAATTAACTCTATGCATTTTGATGTTATTATTGGATCTCTTTTTAAGAATAAAAAAATCATTTTAAACACAAAAAGAAGTAGTTAAATATAATTTGGAAAGTGATTTCATTAGAAAATTAATTTCATAAATTACTTGTTAGTGTTAAAAAAGCAAAAAAGCATTATCATGAGTGTTTACCTCATATGATTACCCCATATTTCAAACTTTAAAAATTTGTATGAAATCGTAGAATGCTAAATGTTCTCATTAAATTTTTAAACGAAAAATATTGTTAAAAAGAAGAGTGTATTACGATATTATTTTTAAATAAACTATAAATTACACCAAATACAGCACTAAACAAACTGGACGGCTATGATTTTATTATTTATTGATAATTATAAAAAATTATATCTTTTAAAATATAATGAAAAATTGACAGAACATTTTTTTGAATACTACTTTTTATTAATTTAAATAAATTCGTTTATATGTTAACAATATTTTTATTAAAAATTTGGAATGATTTTTACTAAAATATTACACCCTACCTATATTTTTTGATCATAAGAAATAAAGTGATAATCACATATAAATTTTTTTTCCAGCATTACCTTTTAAACATAAAAAATAGACATATTTTAATAATATCTTGTTCTTAAAACACTGCAAAATCGATTTTTTATGGGAAATTTACAAAAATATTATGAGGCAATATTTTTTTCGTATAATAGTTTATAGCATAAAAAAATGTTGTATTCCGAATAACTTGAAAATGGTTATTTTTATAGAATTAGACTTATTTAAAATAGAAATGTAAACTCAAAAAAAGAATTTGGCAAAGGTTTCATATACATTTTTATCTTTCTTATTGAAAAAACCAAACTTATATTTTGCCAAATTCAGATTTAATCGTATGGTATACATACAGGTCACAAAAAATTGAAAATAAAGATATAAGAATAGAGGGATGTTTAATAAATCAATATATAAACAAATAAAATTTTTGATAGAAAGATTGTTTCGAAAATAACATTAGAAATCGATTAATTGCGTTTGTTTAACGATTTTTAGTATCAAAAAGTATAAACCTAATTTTTTGTGTTAAAAAGGATCTTTTCAAATAGATTACTGTCTTATGTTTAATATATTATTTAGTAAATAAAATGAATCTTTTTAACACCCACATTAATTAGATAAAATATGATTTCTTATAATACCGATTGGAATGTTTATAAATCCCATCATGAAACATTTTTTATTCTACAACAATTATATAATAGTTATAATTTCGAAACGATAATAAACATGAAAATAAATAATAACTTCAAAGCATTTTACTCTGTACAAATTATAACGAACAATTGTGATATATATTGACACAATATATCCTTATACCTATAAAACCAATTTATTTTATAGAATTAAAAAATTGAAAAGTTAATGGAATTACAAAATTAAATGTTTTTCACATAGATACCTTTTTATATTGATGTCATATTTAAAAAGCAGCCTTAGCACGAGAAGTAGAACAATGCCATAAAGTTTTAAAATTTAGACATGCCATTTTAAATAGAATGAACATTCCAATACAAAATAAAGGACATCAAAAAGTTAAAGGGGTAAATAATGCAGTCTATCCTTTATATATTTGATTAGTGACAGCTTTTTTCAATTAATTCAAAGAGATATTATTCGAAACAAACACAGCTATGTAGAATAATAAATATCCGGAAATAAAGACCAAATACATAATCTGCAATAACAAAGCTCTCTTGTAAGACACAATCGGGTCATACCATGTATAATATTTCAAAAAAGAAACAAATGGATCAAATTATTATGATAAATTTATACAAATATTTATATTACGTTATAGTAAACTATTCTGTGTATATTTCTAAAAATATCTTTTCATTGAAACGATTGTATATATATCACGATATGAAAAAAATATGAATGAACCATAAATATATAGACTGTTGACTAAAATCTGATAATTACAATATGGAACTTACATTCGATAATTAAGATAAGCAAGAATATTTCTAATTGAATTTATCATAACGAATGTATTATCGTAATGTTCTTATTGCACAGATATTTTATTAAATATTATTGAATATCAATTTTATTAAATTTTTTTATCTTTCATAAAAACTTTCAAAAATAATAATTACACAAATTGAATAAAAGACAGATTAAAATTCATATATTTTACCAAATATCGAGTAAACCTTATTTTTTTACTAGAAAGTTTAATCATCTTTCTATTTTATTCTAATATTTTATAAGTAGTAATTAAAAATCGATTTTATAATTTGAAAAAAAAATATTTTCAAATTATCAACATTTCAAGACAATAATACATTAACTTTTGAATAACCAACAAATTTATACAGGTCTAAACTTAGCAAATATGATTTGGATGCTGGTTTTAATCATGTTATTGGGGATTTCGAAGTATTTTTCTGGATTAAATTTTAAAAAAATTCTTGCATCACAAAAAACAAAATAATATCTTTAATAATCACAGAGTATGGCAGGAATTATTTTTTTTGGAAATTTTTTTAATTTTTTAATATTAGATTTTAAAATTTTCGAGCCTATCATTATTCATATTTTAATACAAAAAATGGAAGAAACATTAAAATCAGCAAAAATTGAACTGGTAAATATTGCTAATAAAAAATAACATATTACATTTCTTGTGATATCTTCTGAAATTTAGATATTTAGCTTTGGGCGGGTTTCGATTAAAAAAATTTATGTCTAGTATAAAATTTTATAATTTTTGTTCAGAGAGATGTCAAAAATATTTTTATTCCCTACAGATCGGAATTTTTTTACAGGATAAATTGAATTATGAAATATCCACGACTTAATTATGCGTCATCGTTAGTATTAATCGTTATTATTATATTTAAATAGTTGTCTTAAAAAACTATAAAAATAATGTAAAAATTTTGTTTTACTAGAAATATATATAGATATAAACAACTCTATAAATTAATGTTAATATTTTTATTCTAGGTTGTACAGATTCAGTACTATGGGTTGAAATCGGTCAAACGATAAAGTTGACAATGAATTTTATACATATGTATAGGCCTAAAATAAATTTTTACTCAAACAAGATATACTAGGATATGCTATTTTCTATTTTATTATATTTGTATTAGAAATCAAATATTTGATTAATTCGGATGTAATTAGATGTTGATATACGTTTTTTTGTACAATTGTAGAAATAATTTAAATATTTAACGATTCCGTTTTTAAACCGATCAGCTTTTAGGTTTAGTTACTGATTGAAAAAAAAACATTTTATATCGAATACTAAAATTTAAATCATATATAAATAGGTAAATTTATAATTTTTACACGAATCGCAAAATTTGCAAACTAATATTTTATGCTATTTAAAAATTCTTAAACTGCCAAAAGCTGTTACAGAGGTTATTTAATAATATACTTATTGATTAAAAATTTATTTACATGAATAAATAATGAAATTTTGGCTTTATTTATTCTTTTATAGATTTTTTTTATGATCCACCATTCCATTTTTTGACGAAAAAATTTTAAATTATGTAAAGGATCAATCGGAATATTTATAAATATTGCTTCGCCTAAAAAAATAAGAAAACAGCATAAATATATTTATGATGTCAAAAAATTTTAATAAAGTTATTTATTTGATTATACATAATCTTCTACATTAAAGCACCGGATTTTTATATAATAAATGACAATTGTTGTGAAGAAATATTTATATTCTATATTAATTTTTATACCAAAATTGTTACAAAATTTTTTTTTCATATAAGCGATTCCGAAAAAAATATAAATAGGGTCTTTATTTTACGTATTTTTGTCTTTTAGTAAAATAATAGGATTTATATATATATACACTTACCATTGAGCATGGAATCATTAAAATATTCATTCCTGGAATCTAATAACATAATTATCACAAAACTTGTAAAAAAATTATTATATATAAATGATTAAACATTACATAAATTTTTCGTATATTTCATAAAAAATAATAGGAATGAAAAGTAAAAACTTTACGTATTTGTTTTTGATAAAAAACAATTTTAATTTTTTTAGACATTGCAATTAAATACTAAAAATTTCAAATCACATTTGTTTCATAAATTTTCCTGTTTTTTTACTTAATCAAATAAAAGCAAATATTCTTATTACACGAATATATTGTTTGGAACTATCAAATTGATTGACCCAATTAGTTTTTTATGTATTTTCTAATTACAACCCGTTTTCAAAAATATAGAACATATGAAATATTATAAAATAAAATTTTAAATTGATTTAGTAGTGAATTAAAAAAATCATTAATAAAACTTGGAAAGGATTTTATTAAAATTGTCTTAAATTCTAAACGTGGAAATTATTTTCTGAGATCTTACGAATCAATTTTATTTTAATGTAGGGATAAAAATTTGAATAACTATTTTTTCCCGTGTAGAGATAACTTTATCTTGTTTCAAAGAATTAACTTTAGCATATTATAATTTGATTATAAAATTTTTTCTGAATTAATGCTCCAAAAATATGTCAAGAATGTTCGTATATACAACCGTATAATCAAAAATGGAGATTTACTAATAAAAAATTCATTATATTTTTAAAAAATATGGTTAACAATGTGATAAATTTTATATGTAAAAAATTTTCATTAAAACTATTATTATATATAATGGACATATCATCAAGTAGGTCATATTAAAAAAAAATAATTCTTCAATTATAAATATTTTACATTTTGTTACCAAAAAATTAAAAAAAGTATTTAATTTTGTTACAAGCTATTAAATTTATCAAAATCTATTTATTTTATTTATGAATTTAAAAACAATACTTAAAAATGTTTTTGGTTAACGTTTTTTAGATAAAAATTAGTATCTCTATGACTTACCCTTTACAAACTTCCATGTCATCATACCTGTGAAGTTTTAGTTAAAAAATTTTGTTTTATTTAAAAATGTATTATATATTACATATAAAATATAATCAACTGAGTTACCTCTATAAATATCTTCCAGATCTTTTTGACACTTACAGTCTTTTAAATTTAATAATAAACTTTGATAAAACCTGTATTATTATTAGCTAAAAGCGAATCAAAATTTTCGATGAATGTTTCAGCTGGCATCTGAATATTGTATTCTTGAAATATATTATATTAATTTTTTCATTTGCACCATTTTTACATCTTTTTAATATTTTTTTGGCTAAATTTTTAATAAAAATTCTATTATAATTTTACGCTTTTCTCTAAGACTATCATCAGTCATCATCATAATTTCAACCAAACCGAAATTACATGCTAAATCATAGCAGTTATTAAATATTTACTCATAAATCTTTTAAATTTACCTCTATCGATTTTGAGAATAAAGTTCTTAAAATTAACAGGAAATTCTGAATAAATATAGAAGGAAATATATTAAAAAATATATTTTAGAACAAAGTTAGAATTACGCAAAAAATGTGATTAACAATAAGTAAAGCAGATGTCATAAATTTTTTAAATATAGGGAATTGATAGATTTTTTTAGATTATATTTAATAACTTATATTATTTTTAAAATAAAGAATTTACTACCATTTTTTCAAAAAAAATTTAACACTTTTAATATCCAAAATTATTATAATTCATTTATACATAATTAAATATATTATAATGCGAAACCTCCGAAAATATTTATTATAGATTTGAACAAAACTAAATTATAACGTGGTATTTATAAACCTCTAAAATATTTTTAGATATTTATCTTAATTATATATGTCAATTTTGGTAGTAATAATTTGAAATGATATTTAAAAAAAATTTATTTAAGTAATTATTTATTTTTTACTGGAATTAGAATATACATTTTCAAAAATTCTTTATATTTTTAAATATGTTCATCAATTTCAATTTGTATTTGAAAAGATTTAAATTATAAAATTATTCATATTTGTTATATCCATATCATTTTGTAAAGATTGCTAAAAAATAGTTTATTTTTATTTTATTTATCTGAAAGAAATTTTTATCTCATGTTACCACACTAATTAAATATTTGTTAATTCAATTTCAAATATCTTTTACTTTGATTTATAATAACCCAAAAATACCTTGATAAAAGGAGGTTCAAAATTTGAAATTAAATTAAGTTTGATTTAATAATATTTTAAAGATATAATTTTCACTTAATGTTCTTAAAATGAACACTTGAGATATTACTATTAAATTTCCTGAATATCATAAAGCTAGGTATTTGAATACGAATCATTATTTATTTTAACTTAGAAAATTAAATTGCGTAACATCGTTGTTAAAAATATTTCCAAATTTCAGATAAAATGTTTAAAATTGAAAATATATTATATTGATTACAACATCAGAGGTTAATTATAGATATCAATGATAAATTATTCCTAAAATATCAAAGATTCTACTATATTTACTAACTTATAGAAGACGGATCATTGTTAGATATATACGTTTTAAAAAAACCGCGTGAAAATAATTCAAAAATATTTTGTTTTATAAAAATATATATTATATTTTTAATTTTTTCATATTTCAAAAACAACGAAATAATCTCAATTTTTAATATTTTCTTTAAATGAATTCACTTCATTGAATTTATTATAAAAACATAATAATTAAATACCCCCAATATTTAAAACATTTAATAAATTTTCTTAAAAATAATAAAAATAAAATAATTTTAATATTTAATATAAATGATGTTATTTTTGTAAAAAAAATCAAAAAAGAATGTATACAGATTTACTGCAATAAAAAAATTCAATGAATAAAACATAAATATAAATTAGTAGCAAATTTTAATATTTTTTATCTGAATAAAAAATGAGGTATTTATTTTTTTAGAAATCAGGTAATGTAAATTTTATTTAACTTAATGATTTTATTATATTGATTAGATCGATTTGATAGTTATAGTGAAATGTAAAATATAACTAATTCAATATATTTCCATCATTTAAAATTTATATAAAAGAAAGAATTTCAATCTGCTCATAATTTTTAAGATAAGTTTTTTTTGCTATTAATTGTTGCAGCCATACTGACTGGAATTACCTAAAATAACTTGTTTTAAAAATTTTTTCTGCACTTTTCTATAACAAAAAATTGAATATTTTACTGAATTCTTATATAAAATAATATTTTAAACTCGTCATTGCATACAAAAATTGTCTAATTCATTAAATGAAAATATATTCCATGCAGAAGAGGATTTTTTATTGAATTAATATACAAAAATAGAGGGTTTGAATTGCTCATACACGTTATATACATTTAAATAAAAATAATGTTGAATATTAAAATTTTTTCAGGAAATCCATTAACTGATAAATATTATTTTTATAGAAAAAAAGGAAGAATTTAAGGTGTCAAATTAAAAAAAAATAAATATTACATCCTTAAATAAATATTCCATTTTTATAATCGAAATTCTTTTTCCAATAATAAAAATATTTATTTTTATAATATGTTTTTACTATTTCAATCAATAAAGAAAATTATTATTATATTTCTTTTGTTTTTATTAAAAGTTTTACTAAATATAATTATGACAAGTGAGTGTATATTTTTTTACAAACAAAGAGCTGTTCTATAATCCAGTATATCATTTTAATTTATTTTTACTACAAAATATTTTTCATTATCAAATATATATTATAAAATTTGAGAATTACTCTGATTAATAAATTCTTGTTTCCCAGATAATTCACCTAAATATATATTTATACATAAAAACGATTTAAATAATGGGAAGTTTTTATATATATTAATAAGTAATAAAATCGTTTTTCAAATCTGTAAAGAATGAACTGACACGAAGGGTCCCCTTTATTTGTGAGTAGCACGATCGATTACTTTTTCTTTTTCCTAAAAATATATATGAAAAATAGCTAAGTATTTATTTTAATAAAAATTATAGCTATTCGAACAGTAAAAACGAAATTGCAGTGTAGGAAGTATAAATAATCAATATCTAAAAATATTGATAATTGTTCTAAGTATTATTATTTTTTAAAAAAATTTTGGAATAATTTTGTATTTATTTTCGATTAAAAAGAAATTGAATTAAGATTAATTCGATCTAAAATAGAAAAATATTCATTGTTAAAATGAAATTCTTTTCAAAGAAATATTACTGGAATAATCTGAAAAATAATATTACTTGTTACAATTCCAATAATTGATGTTGTTCCAAATAATATTTAATTTTTTTATTTTTTTAATCAAATAATTTATGAAAAAATTTACAAAGGATCATTTAGATCGGTAATACTAGTGATATTAATAAATAATTAAATAGCATATCAAACGACTACGCAATAGGTTTGAATAAATGGACTAGATTATATCTAGTTGATTTCGGTTCAAAACCTATCGTAAGTTTTTTGGTAAATAGCATGTAACCATTTTTGAGTTAAGGAATAAGTCGATATTAACATTTTTTCCAATAAATACTAAAATGAATAAAAAAATTTGTCAATGATGAATTTAACATATATAATTT
>LDMZ01050785.1:0-10116 GCA_001455285.1 Sphaeromyxa zaharoni
AAAAGATTCATCTGATGATCTGACATACCCACTGCTCTTGGTTAACTAATGGAAAGAACCGCTTATGCTTATAACGAAGGCTGCAAGGCCACAAATTAACCTTAGACCCTAAACTAGCTATAAAATGAAGCAAGTTATAACGAATCTAAATGTAATTACTCTAAAAAGTTAAGTTAGTTATTCTAATCCATCCACTATATATATAATTATTATAGATAATAGGAAATATGACAATTCTGAATACGATACTTAGATTTACTCATCAATACATGAAAACTTTTAGCTATTGAATTATAGAAAATTATTAAAAAAGGGCACTTTCATGACAACCTTTAACTGTAACGGATGATAAAATAGATTTGGAAATCCAAAAATTATCTTTTGAACTTATTGAGGATTTTCAGAAAATTACCAACCGTTTTATTAGCCAATATATCAGGACTAAAGTAATTCCTTAAAATTAAACATAGTGCCCAAATATATGCTATAATAAGAGTTTCTTAAACGCTAAAAATTTTATTTCTGATTTTACATGAAAACGGAAACAAGGCATCTATCAACGACTTGCAAATAGCTCGTTGAGAGCCACATGAGCGATTCATAAAAACTTTAATGTATATTTAGTAAATTAATGACTAATCTTAACTTGCATCATTAATTTTTTGAAATAACGAACGTATACTCTAGGGATCTATGTTGATCAAGACCATTGGGAAAGAAATTCAGAATACATGCAAACCATCTTAAGCTTAAGTAAAAACTTAATTAAAATTTTGAGGATTTAGAGGATCCATTTGATTGTATGGAATCATCGATATATATATATATTTTAGTCACGTTTTTATCATACTCAGTTAAGAATTATTACTATAATTTTCCAATACCAATCATACTTACGGAACACTCTTAAAATATCATAGGCGACCAAAATTCATTATAAGTGTAAAATTATAAAAAAAATGTTTAATATTTGTACTGTAATTCATTGGTATAATCCACGATAGAAATTGTCATACTATCCAGATGAACACCTGAAAACATTATTAATCTTATTAAATTCAATATGTGATCAACTAAGCAACTATACATATGAAGAAAGGGTTTAATGAATATTTTACATCAAAAGGAGTAAATCACAGGGATAATCTAACTAGTGTCAGTGCGGTACCCACGAGGGTATCGACTCGTCAACACGTAGCTGACAAAGATCGAGTGGGTTTTAGTTCTCCACCCCAATGCCCCTTCAGGCTTTCGGCCGTCGTGGGGTAACCCCTCTAGCTGGGGTCTTGCAGCCTTTCGATTTGAAGACATGACACAATTAAAATAAATTTAAATGAAACTACGAACACCTTCTATAGTTCCTATTGCTTCGGTTCTTCTCGTATTACACAGTAGAACTAAATATTAATATGGGCGCATGCACCGCAGTCAGATATTATATTTTATAGAGAAGCAAAAATCAGACATTGATGCAAATTTTTGTTACAAATATATTTGTTGAAAAAATACAGGCGATAAACTAATAATTACTCTAGTATAAAGATATCATAATCCGATTATGAATGAAGTTCTCGAAAAGCATGGTTTCAATACAAAATTTAGCCGAAAGGTGTAGGAACGTGATAGATTCTGAGTAGATATTGTAAGTAAGCTGTAATTTCATTCGGAAAGAAAATATGGAAAAGAATATCAGAAAACAGTTGAACAAGTAGGGCTCCTGGTATTGCGAGCCGTTTATTCTTCTGTAAATCTTTATTTTGGTGTCTTATAAACGGATTTATTACAATACTTAACCATGCTTATATAAAAACACTCATGTAAGTTTATACAAATGTTCAACCAAAAATCGTTGTATAAAAGGATGGAAATCCTTGAGTTATATAGATGGTTTTATTTTGTAAAGTCCAGCCAATCAATATTCTATTTTTATGCACTTAATAGTAATTAAGTTGTACAAGTGTATAGTACAGCTGTCAATCAGATTAACTGCGGAGAAAGACAGATGTTGGAGGATTTACCATAATGATTCTTTTCAATATAAGTGTAGTCAAACTTTAATACTACGTAAATAAGCGAACCATTTGTATTACAGTTAGCGACATAAAGTTGGCTTAACAGAATCGAAATAATTGTTAGGTTGATCAATGTTTTATTGTGGCAAGACCTAATTTGTACACTATGGCCAACTTAAATATAAAAATATCGGATACAACACTCAACTACATTTAGAATATGAACAAGATTTTAATTATGACAACAATTATAACTACTCTAATACATGTCTCCATCAGTACTTGTCTAAAACGTTCGCATATTTGTCTGAACACGATCAAATATTATTTTAGGACTATTCATTTTTCTTTGGCTGAGAGTCCCAGATAACAGAATTGTTTACATATAAAGGTTATAAAATAGAAAATACTTATGATAGATATAATTTTTGAAATCCCATGTTTTACTTCATATATACATATATATATATATATATATTAGTAGCAACAAAAAATTAATATTTCAATGACCTTATTAATATATCCTATTTATGATTTTTATTTAAATTTCCCTAGAGAACCTCACAACATATTAAAACATTATCGGAAATAATATACAGATTTAAAAATTCTTTTATCCATTAATTAATTATAGCGCCTCTTTCGTTAATTTTTCTTTTCCTCAATAATAAAATGTTTCAATAACCCTTCTTGGACTCGTATTTTACGTTAGTTTTCCAAGTTTCATATTACCAGCATTAATAAAAATATTAATAATGATCATAGTGTAACTTATTACCAAGGCTAATCAATGATCTACTATTTTTGACGAAGTTTAACTACAAATTTAAAATTGTTCCCTAACCGTATTTCGACGACCATCCGACAGGTTCCTTAAAAGATTTGAAAGAAAACGATCACCTAAGCTAGAAATAACATTTTATCGTAAAATGCGAATTTTGTAGCAATTTTAGCCACCTTACATACGGAAAAAACCACGGTCCCACAACCATAATCATTGTGAAAAATTTTGATCCCGCTAAATATACACCAATTTAATAAATTTAAAAAAATAATAAATAATAGTTACCGCATTAAAATTGGCGGTTAACGAAACCAGCTGCATACCATAATTAAGACAATCGAGCTTCGAGAAAACAAGTTTGTGTCTTTATGTGTGACGAGTTATTGGAAATCTCTGGAATTTCAGATTTCTTGGAGTATTCATCACCTGAAACGGAGTTATATATTGGAAGGGCTGAAAACCAGCAATTCGATATTTTTAATGAACTTCCCGAAACCATTATGCAGAATTTGAGTAGATTTTCCGGAATCAAAAAATTATTTCGTAAAAGCTTATAAGTTTTTAAAAATATCTTTAGAATGGCAGGTAGAATGTCTTAGAAGAATAATGAATGTTAACGAAATGAATTTTATTTTCACTTCACCTACTGGTGGAGGAAAAACACTCGTTGCTGAATTGGTTATTCTAAGGGAACTGATTAAGTACCGAAGGAATGTGCTGCTTGTTTTGCCATTCATTTCATTGGTCCATGAGAAAGTTTCTGGATTAGCTCCTTATGGAGTTGAATACGGGTTCCACATAGAGGAGTACGCTGGGAGTAAAGGAACTTTTCCACCCAGATTCAAGCGCATAAGACCCTCTTTATATATTGCAACCATTGAAAAGGCCGGAATGCTTGTTAATGGCTTTTTAGAAGCTGAATGCTTTGATACTTTTGGTATGGTGGTGATTGATGAAATCCATATGCTCTGTGACGGTCACCGTGGAATTAACTTGGAGATAATGCTAACAAAACTTGTCTATTTAAAGAAGAATGTTAGAATAATTGGAATGAGCGCCACTATTGGTAATGCAGAGCCTATATGCAAGTTCTTGAACGCTGAGTACTATTATTCTGAAACAAGACCGATCGATCTCAAAGAGAATATTGTTATAGGAAAGAGCATTTACCAGTTTTCGTCGAAAAATTCTAACTGGAAAGGGACTTTAAAGTACCAAAGGTCACTTAACTCTGAAAGCAAAACGATTGGATCTTTGGCATACGTTATTGAGTTGTTAGAAGATACACTTACGACGCAATGTCTTGTATTTTGTCCAACTAAAAAGAGCTGTCAGGTTTCCACCAGGAAGATTGTTGAACATAGTAAAAAGATACGTGAAACAAAATGTATTAGATATCTCGAAAAGAAATCGCTTCTTAACTCATTGTCATTCTGTTGTGGAGGAATCTGTCCGATATTAAGGTATGGTATAATATACGGGGTAGCATATCACCACGGGGGTTTAGCTGACGATGAAAGGAAATTAATTGAAGAAGCGTTTTCAAGTGGTCTTATTAGAGTTTTATTCTGTACTTCTACCCTTTCGGCAGGAGTTAACTTACCTGCACAGAAAGTTATCATTAAGTCAATACTGATAGGCACCGAGATATTGTCCAACAATTCGTACAGACAAATGATTGGGAGAGCAGGTAGGCCCGGATTTTCTGAACACGGTGAAAGCTATCTTTTAGTAGATACTGGAGAAAAGAAGCATCTCGAAAAAATATTCATAGAAGACAATGTGTTTCAAAGTGCCCTCATCGATTCCAATACTGAAGATCTTGCAACGCTTTTATTGTCAGTTATATACTTAAAAATAGCATCAAATCTTGATCAAATAAAAAAATTTTTTTCAAATACAATGGCATTTAAATGTATTGAAAGTGACACTGATAAAGAAGCATTTTATCAAAGAATTACATCATCTGCTGAATTATTAGTGAATCAACAGCTCCTAATTTCTACCTTGTCTGATTCGAATCATTCGTTTGAGATTACACAACCTGGGATTGGAATAGTTAAAAGTACTTTTCATGTCATTTTCACCTTTTATTTTATTTTAATTTTATGTTTTATATTTAAGGATAATATAAAGTTTGCTATTGTAGCTCTTCACTTTTTAGTTCTTATATGGGATCTCAGTTAAAAACACTGAGCTCTTTTACATCTACAATTGATTCTTTGAGTACCTCAAACTTGATTTTCTGTGTGAATATTCAAAATAATCTACTAGAATCAACTATTTATATGCATCAATAAAAGGTCTTAGAACTACTGCCGCACCATCGGATATAAGTCGAAAGTAGGCGATAAACTAGAACCATGGTCGTTGGACGCGTTTTTCCCTCTAACATGAAACTGATAAAATTTTGACTTCATATTCCCTATCTAATTTAAAGTAAACACTAACGAGGACTGAAGATACTGATGTTATTTGTAACTAATTGCATAAAGGCTTTTAATACTATCATCAGCTCTTGGTCCTGGCTTTGTACCATAAAACTTGTCTCCTCTGCTTTATTTCACAATATTCTTTCAATCATTGGTTTGATAGTTTCAGTTAGCTGAAATCTTTATTACACTCGATTTTGGGTAAAGCTAACTTGCTGTGTCTGTCTACCTTTGTGGTTGACTCTAGTTAATGCTTTCTGAAATAATCTAAAACTATTGACAAAAAAATTTAAGTGTAATAAATTTGATTTTTTTTTACTAAAATTCCTTTTGTTTATATTACGTTTTCTAACAAAAAAGGTTTTATCACTTAGTACATGTATGATTGAGATATTTCTTAATTTTTCATATATCGAATTAAATAGATTTTGAGAATTCCTAAAAGTTTTATCAATAGCTTATATGTTAATTCTTTCTATTTATTTGCATATATTAACTATTTATCATCGTTAAAAATAACTCATTTCTGACGTTTTTCTTAAAGAATAATTACGATTATTATCAATCCTGATGGAGTTAGGCGTGGTTAAGCTATATGAATAAAACTTGATTAAAAAAAATTTGTTATTTATATATTATTTAATCTAAATCAGTGATCCTAACCCTAAGTCTAGCTTAATCCACATCTGAGAACAACTTACCTAAACAACTGCACTGAGTATTTACTACTAAATCAAGTCTCTTTGATAAACCAAAATAGCTACCTGTCGTATATCCACCGGAAACTCTGTCACAAACATATACGCCGGAATTTAGCCTCATGGGACCGCCTGAAGGAGCACGTTATTATTAAATTGTTATTTTATTACATGGAAAACATCTTGACCTGTTCTTGCCTACCACCGGCTGAACGATGGAGTTTATTTAATTACTACGGTAAATTTTCCCGGAAACCCGGGGGAATACCACACCACCTATTATGCGAATTTACTTTGAATATTTTTTTAAAATTATTGAACGTAAGTTTAAACTATTTAAGTAATTCTGAGATTAATTTTCTCTATTTGTGTACAACAAAAAATAATTTCACTCTGCTACCTTTGGAGATTGTAATTAAAATATCTTTTTATAACTGCAATCATTGCCCAAGTTTTATAAACTTACCTAACTGTGAACGAGTTAGATATTGAATAAAGTTTCACTAAGAAAATTCTTTGTTTTTAAAAATTTATCCAAGTAACATAGTTTCTAAAATTTAAACCCTTAACTTATATTTATTCGAAACAAAAATGTTATATATGATTTTATACCATAAATTAATGATCTTTAATTCTGAACCTTATAGTTGGATAGATATAAACAAAATGAATTTCCAATTCCTGTTAAATTATATATTTTTCTATAAAATGCAACATATTATTTGAATTTACTTAATAAGTGGCTATTTTAAATGAATTTTGTTATTAACCGGTCTGTAATTATTATATTGTCTTATTAAATTATAAATTGAAAATTTAACTTTTGTTATAGGTGGAATGGCTGTTAAAGAGTACCCGATTTTTATAGCTGCTGTAATTAATGTTTATAAGAAGCTTATTCTTGAAAGTGATCTGCAGCTTCTCTTCTTGTGTACCCCTCTTGATGTAAGCGGCATCAAGGTTAACTTTAATCTATTCTCTAGAATAGTAGGGGTCAGTAATTTTTAATACTTATTCTTTTAGATTTCCTTTCAGAGCGATATTGAAAACGAAATTATAACTATTTCTGGGATAAATATTGGGCAAGTTTATAAGTTTGCCTCACAATCTTCGTTTTCATCACTGGTTACTCTTCATTAATAACCCTGATAATTTTAGCCTGAAAACGCCAAATATAGCATTCGCAGAGGATTTGCTACACTTATACTATATCAATTATACAAGGGCAGAAATATTTGGAATGCCTCAATTGAATATGATGTTCCTAGAGGTATTCTCCAGGGCCTATTAAATAATTCTATTGCGACTGCAATTGTTTTATCCAAGTTATTGAGGGTTTTATGTGTAAATCACTATAATGTCTATAGGAGATTCCAAAATATTGGGGACTTGCTGTCTTGCTTGAAAATTTTTCTTCAAAATTAGTTTTAGTCAGCATTCAGGAATTGACCCCTCTTGTCGAGATTGCAGACGTCAAGATTGTAATACAGCACTGTTAATCATGTCATTTTGTTTAGGGAAGAGCACGCCAACTACACACGGCAGGTTTCAAGACATTATCTGACGTTGCATCTGCTTTCCCATCTGAAATAGTTGCCAAAGTAAAAAACATCACCATTAAAAAGGCTCATCAAATTATTTCCTCTGCGAAAGTACTAAGAAATATTGAATTATTATTTTAATAAGCTACTTCGAACAGAAAAACTTGAAACTTTCCAGGACGAAGCGGACCTTCTTGTTTCAAAACTCTAGGTATAATCATAGATCTATTAGTTATCTGTAGGATTTGTATATAGTAAACTTCAATAGAAACTCGGTGAATTTATAGATTTTAATCGTTTTGACCATTATTGAATTAATTTTTGTATTACCTCAGAATATTGTTCATATTCTTAGATATAACTATATCAAGTGAGAAAATATTCTAAATAAACCTAAAATTATCAGTGATATCCCAAAGTATTTAAAATGAAGATAGGAGATTGATCCATTTTTATTTTAATTGAGATTTCTCTAAACTTTATTCAAAATCAGTTTTCTGGTTGTATTTAGTGAATTATAGATAAATTTTTATAATAATCCTAAATAAAATTATTCAAATATTTTAAAAAAGGAGCGATCAAGTGAAGATGCTATCACATTTTAATAAATTTTAAGGAGTTATACATAAATAAGAAAAAGGCACAATTCTTTGTTCATCACTATTTAAATAGTTACGTGCTTAATATATCCAAATATGTAGCAAAAATTATATAAAACTGATACAACAAAATTTTTGGTTTTATTACTTTAAAGTGTTTAGATATGATATCGCCGTAAACTAAATTTAAACCATTCTTAGTGTGAAATTAGTTGATATTTTTTACTAAAGTTTTTTAAGGTATACATTTTTAACACCCCAAATATAAATATCCTTATTACATCTCACTTCGTATACAAATATATTAAATTATAATAATCATCCTTTATTGAATCATCATACCAATTAGATTGAACCTTTATTTATAATTGTTGACATTAAATATTAGGCTATATCTCTCAACCTTATTAACGTCTTAATTATATCATATATTGGAGTAGTTTTTGAGCTTAAACCATTTATAGCCCAGTTTTTTTAAATCGAATCATGTTATATATGTTGTTCATTGTTTTAAATTCTAAATTAAAACCCGAATTTACATCGTAACTATTTTTTTAACAACAGATGTACAGTTAAAATTAGGAGATAAAATACATACCTTAGCTGTAGTAAAAACTAAGTGGAATAGATTATAAATATTTTTAAAATGTTTCATCCCATAAAAAATAGTGAAAGAAGAAATTATACTCGGTTTCTAAAAGATTTTTTAAATTACCGTTTGGCAGGCTATATAATTTACAGCCAAATGATTACCAGTAATTCCTCTATCATGTATCACTTTTAATTATTTATCTTATAGCTTATAATTTAGCAAATCCATTAATAGTTATCATTGTAACCAATGAACAGGAAATTGGCTTATTTTAATTAAAATGAATAACACATAAAATATTATTTGATTCATTTGTAAAAAATTCATTATAGTACAACTATATAGTAACAATTATTTTAGTACCCTCAAAACAAGATGCGTCGATGGAATATTTATTTGTACAAGTTTATTACACTATAATTCAACGAAAAAGCTGATAACTTATATAAGAATACGCTGTTATGTTATCAAAATTACGTGGTGTTTCTTGGATTTAGGTTGCTAAAACTAATATGTTAATTTAGCATATTTCGAAATCATTTATTTAAATATTTATAATTTCTTTATAAAGCTGTCAAGTTTTTCATTATTTAAATAAATTTTTCTAATTCTTATTAAATTTTCATGATCAAATATATATTTTTTTAGATTGGTATACCTATTTTCTTATCCTATAGTAACCACAACTAAAAGAAAAAGGTGGTGTTTAATATTTCAGGAATACATTTAGTACACCATTAAAAAGTTTCACGTATGTAGATTGATACCTTTACTTTTAAAGTAATATGTAATAAGAGTGGTCCTAACCTAATACTTCGAGGTGTAGCTAAAAAATATAAAATAAAAATTGTTTAGATGATGAAACCTGGGCTTAGTAAAATCTCAATTGATCATAAGAAACCCTGAATTAGAAAGTTAAAAGACCGATACCTAAGATAAAAATGCTAATATAACAAAAACTATTAGATGATTTTTTTATTTTCGATAATATTTTTTCCCAAATACGTCAAACACATAGCCCGTTTTTCATCTATAACCTAAGTCGCTATTTGGGTGAGGGTAGATTAAACATTAAATTATAAAAATGTGATAATGGTTAAATATGTCATAAACTGCAGTCATATGTGTCGTGCACCTGCGACATAAATCGTAAATATTTAAGACCACGTTTAGGCGATCGGAGATATTTTAGGTTATTCTATATATTGAGTAGTATAATATACTATTAAACGTGATGAATTTATCAGAAGGGACCAATGTCACCTATCCTGGGGGCCATATACGGGGTCTTCCGTGTTTAATACCTATATTAAAAACCGGTTACTCACAATGGGGTGCTGTAATATGCCTTTAATTTTTAATTTAGTGGTATGAAAACTCAAAATATACAATTATAATGCTAGCAGTCCATATTACCGATTTTTATATTATTTAATCATGATCTGCTATATTATTTTT
>LDMZ01050830.1:0-18324 GCA_001455285.1 Sphaeromyxa zaharoni
ATATATATATATATATTATTTAATTTCATCAACGGGGAATTAATTTTTACTTTTACAATTTTATTTCTTTTCAAAAATAGTGTAGTATCAATATGAAACAGTGTATATATTAGTTTGTGCATATGGTGGACAGGGATTATGTTTTTTTTTGTGTTAATTTCAGTGGCCCTTTTATTATAAATAAATATAAAAAAAATATAAAAGAACAAATAAACTCAATAATTAATACTTCTTTGCAAGTTATCAAAATATAGGTAAAAATTATTTAGAAATTGCTGTGACAAAATATAATAAATTATTTCATGAAAGTTTAATCCAGATTTTAGTGTATAATTATATTGTTAAAGGGCAGAAAAGTAATAAGTATCTTAAATTTGTCCTAAATTGAAATAAACTCTCTGTATTAGCTTTAAAAGAATATACATATTATTTTAACCCTTGATCAAAAAACATGTAAAATTTAATTTTAGTTAGGGAAAGCAGTGTTATATTTACATATTAATGTTACGGTTTTGCCACTTGTGAATGGAATTCAATAAAATTAATTATGTTTTGGTGAAGCCTCCTTTATAGTTATTATATTGCAAGCTCAAAGCCTGCCTGTTGTAGTGCAAAAATATATAGTAAAGTAACTGTCGGAAGACAGGGATAGCTGATATAATGCTTGTGGGTGATTGAAAGAGTAAATAATGCGTAAAAAAACGAGAAAATATTTTTTTGTTATAATTTTATTCAAATGTGTTTCATTTTGAACGAGTTAAGTTGTATTCTTATAAGCGTGTTTGTATATTATGACATTTAATTTAATCATATTCAACTGATTTTTTATCCATTTTTCAAGAAAATTTTAATTAAATTTATAACGAATTATTTAAAATATAATTAAATATATAGACGGATTTTCACTTTAACAATATTTTTAAATGATTCTCTGTATAGTTTGATATTACATTTCTCGTACAGCCACTTTAATTAAATTTATATGATAGATTTTCTTAAAGGTGAGGCTAATCATGTTATGGCTTCAAGATTGGTCACTTTTTTTCTGACAGCCCAAATGTCAAACCAATTGTTCCCAGAAAAAAGTAAATTGAATTGATATTCATAATTTTTCGAATTAACAATAAAATATGAAAATATTTTTAGTTAAGGTCTATGACACAACCAGCAATCAAAGCTAGATATATATGACGTATTAGAATTAAGAATTTTTAACTCTCCCTACTGCATAGTACTTTTAAGCAATATTTCTTAAAACGTTACCTATGTGTAATTACGTCACGAAATATCACCCTCAAGATTATTTTTCATGGAAACTTAAAATATACATAGGTATCTACAGTTATTAAAACTCAAATTTGAGTAAAATATTTTAAAATAATTTTAATTGATTGATTTAAAGTAAAATCACATGTCAAAGATACAAAAGAAGCAGCTGTCTCAGATTTGAGCATATTCTTCACAAGATGTTAGAGATGTAAAGTATTTGAAATGATGTTGTTATATGGTAAATTTAATCTGGATATTAATCAATAAAATATTAAATAATTTGGAATCTCAATTTTAAAAAAGTAAAATTGTTTTTGTTAGAAGAAAATCAAAATAATACTAAACTTATAAATATGTTTCTAAATAAAATGATCTTAATTAATAAAGAACGAAAGGAAAGCGGTTAAATTATTTTCTAAAACAGACAATCAGTTATTTTGTATGTTTTTTTTAAAAAACACCCAACGTTTTATCATTTTTGATTAATCAGTTCAGAATTCAGCAGGATGTACATGGATTTGATTCTTATTCTGGAATAAAAATATAGGATAAATCTTATATACAGTAAATTAGTAACAAAACTTGATCTGATTATTTATTTTAACGTTTTGAGCATATTAATGGTCTTACATATTAAATTGTGTGATTTTATGTCGGTTGTATGAAGTCAATTATTTTTCTCAGTTTTGCAGAAGAACGTATATTTTGCTTTGTTAGAAAATAAAATTGTGATATCAATGATGAAATGGGGCCATATTCCATTATTAAGTTTTAGTTTTAAACAATTATTGAAGTTTTTGAAATAATTTAAAGATTAATAATTCATTTTTAAATGCAAAAGATGCTTCCGTATATGTCAATATGGCTCTGATAATTATTTTTGAAAGTTTACCAATACTTTTGATATAATCCCTCATCAGACTATATAGTATTTTTCTTAAATTCTTGTATAATTAAGTTATAGTGTTCATTGAATTTGTTCAGAGATGGTAATGAACCAGTAATACATTGATTACAATTTTTTTTAATAATGAAAGTTTCTCTTTAATCTTTATCAAATAAAATTTTTCTATACTTTTAACTTTCATAAAAAAATTAATTAGTGGGATTTCAAGTTATTTTATGGCTTTAATCAGAAGAAAAGAAATAATTTCATAGAATTTGAATGAAATGATAGAGTTAGAATTATTTCCTTTATTTTATAGAAATGGATAACATTTTTTCTGATCAATAAATCCAAGTCCATTAATTGTTGTTTATAATTCATTGAATTTATGTTGTATCAAGACTCATTTATTAAATTTTCTTCAACTTTCATGAATCCATTTTTGGATCCGCAAATCACTGTTGGGAAACAGTAAACTTATAGTGTGAAAATCCACAGAGAGAAAGGCTTTTATTTTATGAAGAATGTATTGATTTCTTCATTTAAATAAAGATATAATGAAACATCATTTCTCTTGAAATGGCTGCTGTTTACTATAATTCTCAGATTTGTTATAAACACCTTTTAAATTACGAGCGTTATGTTAAGGGTTCAATTATATATAAATTTATTTAATTTGTAAAAAATATTCTTACGTAAGCAACCAGAATACTATTACAATAATGATGTCTTAAGCAGGTTCTTGCCATAATTAATTGACGGTCTTGTCCTTTTTAATGGATAGAGATCTCGTTCTGATAAGCCAGAAATAGGTAACGTTAGATGGCCAATATTAATATCCCCTAACTTAATTATTTAATGAATATTTCTATAATAATATAATTTTTTTATGGTTGAGTAAATTTTTGAAGAATAATTATGCTCTATCCTTTACCAATTTCAAGAAAATCACTCGATATATCCCTGTTAGTAGTCTTTTGTATTATTACCTAAATTTTTTGCTGGACTGATCTTTGACAAAATAACAGAAACATAATATAAATATATAAAATTTTGGATATCGCCACTTTTAGATATGTGTATAGAGTAGTTTTGCCTCATATTTTACTGGATAAATGTTAAAATTTCATGATATTTCTTTGAAGTAGACAGAAAACTTTTAATAGTGGAGAGACTTTAGTCTCGTTTTAGTGGTTGTCGTATAAGCCCCCTTTATTGCTATTAATTTCATGTTCTGTCAGGTTTTCAACAGGTAATGATTGTGTATCACGAAAGGTTATTTCTAGTTATTTTGATATCTGCTAATCACAAATATAAATAAATAAGAACTTTATGTACCAGATGAAGTAATTAGACATCAATAAATATTTTGTGAATGGCGTTCGACCTCTTAAGCCATAAATGGAACCAAATTTAAGATTTGATTTAGGTAAAAATACCAACTATTTATTCAAAATGTAATTATTTTAATATTCATTGGATTTTTTTAAATTTTAAGAATATAAATAACATTTAAAGATGTACGGTTTAATAATTATAAGAAATTAAAATGATGACTACATAGATGGGTTCTTTTACTTTTTCAGCTGTCTATTATAAAAATTTGTTCATGCTAAAAAATATCTTATTTGTAATTCGGTAAATCTCTATAACGGATCATTATTAAAACATCAAAGTTTATTATGATTTAATTAAAAATTTGAGATATTATAGAAAGGAAAAAAAGTGTATAAGATATTGGAAAAAAATATGCTAACCATATATACCTAATTCTCAGTATATTTAGATTAATAAATAAGGAATTATGTTTGATTAAATCACTAAAATAATAGGTTCAGGTAATCCTTCAAATTTTTTATATTTTTCATCATTTTTTTAACATCACGGTTTAGGCCATATAGTTTGTTTTCTATTCTCGATGAATATTTGCGAGTGTCCTTCAGATGTCCTATTTTTCTAAATCCCCAAGGACTTCGATAGGCCAACGGTACACATATCTATTTTATTAGAATTTTTTGACAGAAACGTACAATAATCTCTGCCAGTAACACAAATAGGAATGAAATTTTTATTGATAAACTTCCACCCATTTTTATTATAATAATTACTGAGCGATAATTTTTAATCTGTAGCTTTTAATATGAACAATTTTTTTCATTCATTAATTTGAATTGGGAAAATTATGTATGATTCTTCTAATGATAATTATATGGAGCTGAGTAATAAATTTTTGAATTAAAAGATTATTATTTCTCAAAAACGTAACGTTTCTCTCAACAAAAAGATCTTTACGTTTAGATCTGGATTAACATTAAATGCACAACTTTAGAGATAAACTTTCTTTGAACATATAATACCAATTTTTAATAACATTATAAATCAATTCTATTACTGCAATGACTGGAGAATTTATATTATTAATTTGAAAAATATCATGGTTTAATTTTTATAAAGTTTCATTTGCATAAATTTATATAGACATTAAAAAATTTCTTTCAAATTAAAAACTTAATAATTTAGTTTTTAAATCATTAAAAATATTAAAATGATGCCATTATGCGTATTTTAATTTTACGATTTGAGACTTAAAATTTCTATCTAATAGAATACGGAGAACAATTATTTTGGTTCAATGGTGTCTAATTATTTTAAATAAATTCGGAATAATTCTCTAATTTTGTTACAAAAAATAGATCATGAGTAAAAACTAATAATTCCATTTTGTATTAGTTTTTACTCTTGAAGTTATTTTATAATATGAATTAACAAATTTTTTTATTATAATATTTATAAATATGTATTTTTTTATATGTTTCAGTTTCAAAACTTTCTTTTTCAAAAGATTATTCCTTCTATGATTAAACAAGGATTATGTGAAATTTTGGTGTTAAGTATGATTAAAACATGGAAAATTGTCTTAAGAAAATAGTTATAATTTTTTTTAGTATTTAATCAAGTTTTTTTCAAATTTTTCAATAAAAATACTGATGTTAAATTGTAGGCACGAATCAGATATAGCTATCTATGAATTATTTTTTATATTAAAATATATAAATCCATAAGGTATATGTGAAGTAAAGAATATATTTTTGAATAAAAAACGATATGTAATATTTTTTGATTCTATTAAATGATAAAAAATTATTATAAATTTTAATTGGACCAAATTCTTTGTGGAATATAAATTATTTTATCATGATTTTTTTCTTAATCAGGAATGAATTCAATTATTCAGTCAATGGAAAAAATTCAACGGAGCATTCATACCGAAAAAAAGGAAAAACTTCTTTGAAAAACTTTTAAAATTATAATATGGCAGGTAGTAGCTTTGATTTGAAAAATATGTTAAGGGTGTAAATCATTATTTCTCAGAATCATCTATCTCATATACACCAGATACTTGTCTAATGAGCCCAAAACCGAAATCTTTATTAAATTCACCAAATATCTTAATGAATATTTCTTTAAATGTAACTGTACTGTTTGTATATCCTTAAATCAAAAGAAACTAATGTTAAATTAGGATATATTGATTTACGGAAAATCTTTAACATTTAAATGTACAAATTAAATAATTTGATCCATATTCTGTGTTTTTAAGCGTTAACTTGATTAATTTTAGTAAGAGTTTTTAAATTTACGTTGTCATATGGAAACGAAAGTAGACTTCGAAGCACTACATAGTCTGTTCTAATCAGTGCAAATGGTCTTCCGTTCTTTCACTACTTAAAATAGTCGGAAGCTGAGTATCAAAAATTTTTTTTTTGTCTAATTTTTAAAATTTTTGATTAGAAGAGTAATAATTATTCCGAAGATAGGGATAATAACACAAATTCATCCATTCCGTGGAAATTTATTTAGAAATAACGTTAAAAATTCTAGGAAGAAAGCAGGAACACATTCAGAAGATGAAATCAGTATACAAATTTCCGACAGTTTAATAAAAGTGGTTAAAAATACTTAAATGCTTTGCTGATAAATGATTTAGAATAATATTTTTTTTATTAAAGGTTTAGAATTTCAATTTTACCGAAAGATTTAAAGCAAAGACCGGTGTTTTTTTTAAACTATGTCAAAATAGCAAGATCATAATTGATTCGGAGACCTAAAACAATACTAATTCGTAATATGACAGTACAGCCTCATGTTTTGTATATAATACCATTTTTTATTAAATTTAATTTTGATGTACTGATTATGGAATAATTAGTTAATTAATACCACTCAGTTACCAGTTATTATAATATTCATTATAATATCTTTAGCTTTAGATTGGAAATGTATATATTTATATTTACATCAATTTAGATTTAGATTGTCAGATAGGGAAATCATAATGAAAATATCGGATTCAAAAACGTGTTATAGGTGACAATCAATATATTGCTTGAAAATTTTAAACAAAACAGAATAAACATTGCAAATAGTTAATCTTTTAAATATTAATGACGAATTTAGAAATTCTTGTAAATGGGCTAGAAACAGTGCAAAATAAGATATTTTTCTCAAATATCTTTTGAAATTTGTGCCCTTTTTAAAATTGATATTGGTGTAAATATTTGTTTTTTCCTGCTTGATATTGTCTAGCTTGTTGTTTGGAATTATACCAATAAATTTTAATTTTTCGTGTAACTCTGACTTTTATCTAGAAGGAAATATTTCAAATCTTAACAGAAAATATTTGTGATTCAATACAAATCCGTGCTTTGGTTTATTTTAAACTGTATTCAAGAGGTTTTAGGGAATCCTTCCAAGATAAAAATTCTATTTCGTTAGAAACTAGAGTTGTACCAAATATTAGCACCCATTTAATTTTTACTTGAAAAATTTTATTTAATCTAGACTATATAAGGTATTACTGAAAATTTGAAGCTCACATGCTGTATAAGATTTGAAAAATTTTTTTAATGACATATCTATCTTATTTGTTTTTCATGGAAAATAAAAATTGAAAAGTGGAGGTAAGAATCAATCAATGAAATTTTACTATTAAACAAAATGCATCAGTTTGGGAGGAATACTAATCAATTAACTTCCTTTGATGATATTAAGCATTTTTGGAAAAGGAAAAGTTTTAATCTTCATTTTCCTAACAAGATACAAAACCGATACTCAAGTATTATTTTGAATATGCAAATCCTTTATATCATATTATTAGGGTTGGAAGTTATTTAAAATGAGCCTAAAGATCTGGGATTTGGTAGGAGCATATTAATTTATCATAGAGAATTCTGATTGCAGATATTAGTAATAAAAATAAAAGAGAGAATAAAGAAAGTAATTTAAAGGAAAAGTACCGAAAGACAAAAATAAAGGGCATATTTTTGCGTTAAACTATATTTCAAAGTTTTTTCATTAAAAATTCAAATAAATCATTTTATAAATAATCTTTGAGACTATCCAGTAAATTTTTTAATACTATTTTGTTATCCAAAGCATTTTAAAATAGTAAAAAATATCTTTATGAAAAAACTTTGCTATGAATTGTTAATTACTTTTCAAATGACGAGCATCAAAGACGATTCATTTTAAGATATTATTATTTAACACAGCTATAACATTATTAAATTCTTTAGAATATCAAAATTCAAATTATATGTTAGTAATATAATCCAGCAAGTAAATTTATTTCTTCAAAACAATTTTCCATTTTGAAGATAATAAAATAAGCATCTTTATAACCTCTAATATATAAAAAAACTCAAATATACACGATGACACGAGATGTAAAAAGTTTATACATTTGCTTTCGTTGAAAAGAAAAAAAAAGAATCGTTCATTACAAATCAACAAAAGGATTACTAATTAAGAAAGATATTAAGATTTAATAGTCATTGTTCTAAATTAACTAATTCAAATGAACAAGGGTAAAACTTCTGATTCTATACTTATCCTTTAAGTTCTTGTTTAAATTTAAAAATCATAAAACAAAAAGTGATTTTATATTTGATGGGTCTGAATGTCAATGTATTTTAACATATGTTATTTTACAAATATTATGCAATAAATCATAAAAGAAATAAATTATAATTAGATGAAAAAGGTTAAAACTGCATAGATATCAAGTATACGTTGTTTATGAAATAATAGCTATTAGATTAAATTAATCTGTGCAATCTAGAGCCCCAAACCAAGCTCTTTCCTTAAATCTTCTATTTCTCTCTGTATTCTTTCAACATCATATTCCATACGCCGTAACATTGCTATACTTCTCGATAATTGTCTTCCAGTCTCCCTTCGGTGTCGCGGATTCCTAAATCCCCAAGTGATCCCTGGAGTTGGCTTAATGCAAATCTAGAAAATTTTAGTTTAATTTAGACAAGATATGACAAGTCCTGCAAGAAAGACAAAAACAAATAGAAATTTCACTGAGAAGCCTCCGATCATTATTCTTACAATTAGGGAAAATAGATGAATGAGATAGTGCAGACTTAAAAATTAATCGATTTCTCATTCATTGAGATAAATTCATTTTTAACATTGAAAGAATATTTAAGTGATATTTAAATAATTAACTCTTGTAATAGTTTGAATTTTATTACATATAAGGAAAAAAATAAAAAATAAAAATGTTTTGTCGTTAAATAACATTGATAAGGTAAATTAATAGCCTTAAAGTTTATTTTGTTTTAAGCTATTTGAAATAAAAAATTTGTGGAAACAAAATGATATAATTAAAAATTTTTATAATGATAATGGAATAATTATAATTTTTATTTCATATGTAATACAATATATATTATTTTTGATAAATCTTAAAATCATGATTTTGAATTTTCCAATTGGTCAAAATGCTGTAATTTGTATTGCATAATGAATTTATTTACTACTCTAAGTTATTATTCCTTTCATAATATTTATCCATTATTATATCTAGAAAGAAATACAATCCATTCATATAATGGTAAAATGTGATTTACGAAAGTAGATTTTTTTGTTCTCTTAACGAATAATAACAAATTGTATTTTTAAATAATTTTTTTCTTTTAGATTTAATTCATAGTTCTGTTAAAATTATCTTTAAAAATGAATAAAATAAGCTATAACCTTTAGAATAAAAATATTTATATATTAAAATCAAAGTTTATGAATTTAGACTTAGATTTCTACTCTAAATACATGGTTGTTTTCCGAATATATAATAAATAATTTTAATATGTTGAAAAATTAAGTTTAGAGATTAATTTTGTTAGTGACTTCTTTTTTTATTTTAAAAATCTGTGCATTATTGTAAAAATCTGCAATTCCTATCACAAATGTGATTTTATTATTTAATCGATGTAATGTGACTAAAGCAGTTTCTGATCATCTTTAGTCATCATATAGTATTTTCAGCTACGAATCTAATATTAAAATATTCGTATACATTATTATTTAAAAGTGGAACATTACCTTTCTTTTAAAATGTATTTGAGTTAATTAATATTCAAGGGATATAGTTCGAAAGAATATTTTGTAAAAATATTTGATGTGCCTTACTCTAGGCTTTAAAATAAATGGTTTCACATTATATTACTGAATAAGGAGACAAAAATATTTTCTAATTCATAAGTTTTTTTCTGAATGATATCTTTGTATCGTTCATTGGTTATGATATATATTATTATTGATGGCTATTATTCTGCTTAAAATCTCAGCTAACACAATCGATAAAACCGAGGTATGACCCATAAAATGACCATTTCTCTGCCGTGGATTTGAATAAAATTCTCGGTGTCTCTGACGATGAGAATTTATGTATATGACGTATTTAATTAAATTCTTAAGATTTAGGTATTTGTTTTTTCTTATGAATATTATTACCAATTTCAATTGAAGCATACCATTTGTAATGCATATAAAAATTCTTATCAAGTAAAAAATTTTGCTCTAACTTTTAAGGTAATAAATAAATAACTGGGTCAGTTCTGGCTTTTTGGTATTTTCGAATCTGAAGTTTGATGATCGGTCGAAAAACAGATCCAGAAACTTAGTGCTATTATATAAGCCTAAAAATATAATTTTTTATAAAAAAATAATATAAGTGATTTTAAATTTGCTGATACTGAATAATAAAATATTTCGATAGATATATGGAATGAAAAAGTATAGTGATTATAAATTATTTCAATTCATATATTAAATACAAAGGCTTAAGAACAAATTGACGGCCATTCCGCAAATGGTCAAATTAATTTTAAAAATATATTTATTAAAAAAAATACTGAAAAGAATGAAAAACCCACTTAAGTTCGATCCCTAATAATTATTATTTTTAATTATTTTCAGTTTTATCACTTGTAGTTTGAATAATAGTTCTTATAAAGACCGTCATATTTTCTTTTATTATATGAACAAATAATTTAGATATTAATATGTGATTCAACGGGTAATATAATATATTTTGACTTATTTTAGTTTTTTTAAAAGAGTTATATGAATTTTTTTTATGAACAATAAATTTCTTTGAAAATGAAGTTAATTTCACCATCTTAAGTAACTTGAGCAAAATTTTTAACAAGGTTAGAAAATATCTTTTGAAAGTTATACAAAAGAAACACCTATTTTTTTAATAGTATTTTTGGAAGATTCGAATATATTAAAAATTTATTTAACTAACTCTATAGCACCTGGAATCATACCATTGAGAGATTTCATAATAGCGTAGGAAAATAATGCTCAAAAATGAGATATGACAGAAATATCATAAATTATATATTTTGATGACTAAAATACGAGGAAAAAATTAAACGTTTTGAGTTTTAATGAACACAACAAAAGCATCACATTCACATAAAAAAAATGAATGAGATGATTAATAATGCTGATACATTCCAAATGAGTGAAGCCCATTATGATAGTACCATTGTTATTTTAATGAATAGTTTAAATTTTTTTCCTATCATTTCAATAAATATATATAGGTATCCGCGCTAACCAGAAGGTTCAATAAACGAAACAAAGTAATATTTAATCCGTGTTTTGAATTGTTGTATTTAGAATTTTTAACGCAAGAGGGGTTTTCAAAGGAATTTTCTATTATTTATCTTTATTAAAATAAGAATAATTTTTCAAAATTGTAAATTCCAAACTTTAGGAAATTGCGTATCGATAATTTTCAATAGTCGATACCACATTTAAGTGAGCTTGATTTATAAAAATTAGATTGAAAATACTGTTCAGAGTATTTGAAATTTTTTCCACTATTTAAATAAAAACTATACCACAAATGGTTTCATCAATTATTATTGTTTAATATTGAATCTATTCAGAATTCTGTTTCAATTTATTTGAAAATGATTTTGAAGAAAACTGATTCATTAATGATCCATCGAATTATGAAATTTAAAAGGTAATTAAAATATATATTTTGAATAGATAATTCTATACTCTAATATAAAATTAAGATGCATAAATTTTAATTTTTAGTATGTCAGAGTGCAAGAATTGAATATCAGTTTATACAAGTAGAATATAATTTTTTCAAAATTTATTTAAGCAGTATATTACTTTTTTTATGGATCATAATAAAAGATGAAATATTTTATATTAAATTAATATACATTATAATTTTCTTTTTAATTAATTTATTTTTTAATTGCGCTCGTATATTCACATTGATTTATGGCAAAGTTCAGATTTTCTGAATTTTTCTTTATTATGTGAAATCCTTCATGATTTATATTAATAAACTTGATCTCCATTATTCGACGTAGCTAAATCTAAAGGAAAAAATTATTTGATCAAATGTTCTGATTCAATTTAGCTTCAATTACGTTGGTTGTTTCATCCATCTTTTGATAATCAATTTTTGTTAGCTTTTTTGAAATGAGAATAATACTGATTTCAAATTATGGGAATAAATTTATTATATGAAATTCTATTTACAAAAAAAGATTACAATTTTTATAAAATAAAGGTCCTATTTATCTGGGAATTATATAAACTTCCCTTTTTTGGCAAGATACTGCATACATATGCTTTGGTATGTAGTTCAAAAGACTGGAATGACAAATTTTGTATATTCTCTAAATAAATAAATTAGAAATCGAGCTCTACAAACTGAAATATTAGCCTCGTAAAATAGTTATATAGCAAATTAATTCAGGTTTTAACTCTCTTAACGAGTTAAATTGCTTAAGTGTTGATTAAAGCCGAAAAATCTATAAATCAGAATATGTATGTCAGATTCGCGATTTTTTCCTTGTTTCTAAAATCTGAAAAACCAAAAAAAATAAAAAAGATAGTATGTAGTCAATTCTTGCTTAAATAAATTTCACGGATAAAAGATAAATGGGTTTAAAAAAATTATTAGAAATTTGAATTATACATTAATTATATTCGATAAATAGCTATGTTATCTTGAAGAAATCAGAAAATATATATTTTTTCTGTGATCTTTGTAATATAAATTACGAATTTAAGAATTCAAGGACACAGCGACTTTGTGCGTTTATAATTTAAGCATTTCAAATTTTACTCGTTCCATGAAAACTTGAATCAGGACAACTCTAGGATATATACATAAGTCAACTATTTTTATTTTCTTGATTTGAAAGATTCTATTCGTTTTTTTAGCATATCAAATAGAGTTCAGAAATTTTTATATAAAATATAATTTTGAATTATCCGTAAATGAATGAATGACAGAAGTTGTTATATCGCAGGAAGTTTTATTAGTACATTAGTTATTAATGTGATAATTGACATTTTCAGTAGGGTTCTACAGTTTATAGCAAATTAATAGACTTGATTATGGTCTTAGTGGACGTACTAAACACCAGGTGCTGCAACGATTTGATATCGGTACCAAGATTCGAATATATTAATAACAATATACAAAAAATATGAATTTTATTAATATAAAAATCTAGCACCGCATTTGGACCATATTACCACATGCATATAATATATATTCGGTAATAATCGGATCTACTTCTATTATTACCGAAATATAATCATTCATTAACTGTATTATGTTACTACTGAATAAAAAATTAATTTGATTTACTAATTATTTTTTGTTTTAATGCCTCTATACTTAAAAATATATTAAAATATGACTGATTTTGCCTTGAATTTTTTTATAGTTATTAGGAAACGTCTTTAATATAAATTTTTGTTAGTATTTTAAATTACATAAAATAATAAGTTCGAAATTAAAAAAAAATTAAGCATGAATAGTGATTTATACGCCTACAGTTTTTTTTATTTATAAATATCTTCCGATGATTATCGCCATATTTTGATTTATATGTGTAAGTGCATTTCAACCACCATTAAATAATTAACATAGGCTAAATTTTGGTTATATTTTGTCTTTTAAATATCAAAAATAAAAACTATTCAGATTATCATTAGATCTTAAGATGGACATGCATCAAATATATGCTCCATACATGGTAATTTATTTACTTTCCTACGGTAACGATTTTCACAATTAGATTTCATGTTACAGAAAAAATTGTAAATGACCAAAATTCCTTCTTGAACTCAAATTTGTTATGTAATATCATTAAGTATCGGGTTATCTATCTTCATTACTCTTCCTTGTACCAATAATGCTTTGGCTGCGTTGAGTGACAAATTTTTTGAGATAATAACATTCCGTTAGGGTTTAGGTTTCGAAATATGATTTAATGTATAACGTGGATTTAACAAGTGGAACTTATGAAAGATTGAGCGCCATTGAATCCGTATATTTTTTTTATAACTTTTATAAACTCTCTTACCAAATTTATCTTACAAGGGAATGGAATATTTTATTCACAACTTGAATACTAAATTATAAAATTACGATTTCTACATGGGATAAATTTTTAAATGATTTAGACAGAGTATTATCAAAATAATTCTGTAAAAATGGGTTAATTTTTCTGTTTTGTGCTGATCTCTCACAAAATCTATATTTTATGGAAATTAATATGATATCTACTTAAATTAACCGGTAAAAACTTTAAATCTAAGAATTTTTTAGATGCTAGTACTAGATCATTGAGTATAGAATAAATAATTTTAATGTTTATCCGTTGTCTCTCTGTATAAGGGGATTCATAAATTTAAAAAACAAATATTTTCAAAATACAGGAGTTATATCGATGGATTGAAATGATGATAGTACCTGGTTGTTAACAACACAAATTTTTTGTAGATATTAACACTGTAACATCACTTTTACGTATCTCATTGTCATTTTGATTGGAATCCTTAATATTTTTCTTATTGCTTTCCTCAATAGAATCTGGCAACAAGACAAAAGATGGCTATGATTTCATCATGCAATTGTCAGGTAATGAGTTAAATTTTTATTATAATAGCAATAATCGGGTATAGAAGAGGATTTGCCAAACAATAAAAATTATATAATATAAACATCTTTGAAAAATTTAGAGTGCAATGATATAAAAATTGCTGTTTAATTGTTTGTCATTCGTTCTTGATATTTCATTTTCATATTAAAACGTAAATTTTGGATAGGTTTATTACCTTTTTGAGTGGCCTTCTTAGTGCTTTTATTATGGTTCATTAGCACAAGACGTAATAATAAAATTATATATTTAAAATCTTTATTCTTTATTAATATGACATAATAACTGCGTAAACGGTTTTGATATACGGATGGTAGATAATATTGTTGGAACCTTATAGTGGGTTTGAAAATTTTCAAAGGAAAAGTTGATTAGGGATTTATCCCATGTTGGTGAAACAAACCTAATTATCGGAAATATAAAAACAATATTAAGCAGACCGATCTATTCCAAATTTGATTTAGCTGTAACCATCTAACTCAGGGTTTCTCTCGTAACGAGTGAAAATGTAGAGGGTTTTGGATAATATATACTATGAAAATAATTTTTAAAAGAAGATTATGCGTATTATGCGTAGCTTTTAAAAATTTAATTTAGATGTTTCATACAAAAGAGAAATACCAATTAAACTTGCAAAATTTTTCTATACTTTAAACATATTCTTTAATTTCGTGTTCGTTGTAACCATCTAATTAACCATACATAGTTAAGAATTGGGAATACAGATTTTTAACCTATCCTGGATGAAATGGGAAACTCAGCATTCTAGCTAATACAATTCTTAAAATGATTTAAATTTAGTTGACAATTTTATTTCTATGTTGACCTGCAATAATGTAGAATGGATTACAATATACATACGCTTAAAATATTTTTTTACAACTGCAATTAATACACCAAGTTGTTAATTTAACATTGCCAAATTCTCTATGGGATTGTTGGATATACCAATAATCGTTATTCCTCGTAATGGCACGTATACATACGCTATAATATGTAAATGCAGCGGGCTGGATGCTGCGATGTTGGATTCTGCAAAGATATGATTTACGTTTGGATCATTTGGAGACATGACCTTTTCCGGGATCCGAGAAATACGTTTTGCTCAGGAGCTTAACTATGTATATCCGTCACAATCCATGTGTAACATAGGATTAAAGGATTAACAGTATTTAGTAAACTTGCAACCGCACGGTATTTAAGTAGGTAGTCAGAGGGGGGCGCACAGATTTGGTTTTTGATACTCAACACTTGCATTTTCAATATTCCAAAAATGAGTTCATTGTTCTATTGCTAGATAAAATCTCATGTGGATTGACGTTCAAAAATGTTGTTAAGGGTATCATATCGTATTAACAATTTCTCTCGATTATTATAATATATACATATAGTCAATTAAAAAAAATACAAATTTAAAAGTTTCGAAGTTCGTAATTCAGGATTTATAAGATCATAAATTTTAGTTTTGTGCAAGGGTAAATGTATAAAAATGGCAAGAATGTTGTAATTTAGTATATGAAAATTTTATTTAAGCTAAGAATATGTATGATTTTCTGTACATTCGATAAATAATCAATATAAGGATCTTTTAATTGAACTATCAAATAAAGTATTTTTTCTAAGGGCCCTTTTAAAATGAAATGTCCATGTATTTAGTCTATAAAGCTTAACTTCTTTTCCTCGTTGATTAATGAAGTCTTATATGTTTATACTAGCCCCTATTCAGCTAATTTCTGAGATACATTTCAAAAAGAATATAAAAATATCTTTTTCTTTTTGTAAGGCTATTCGTTCAAATAGAAATTGTCAAGGTATAAATTCCGTCGGTCGCTTCTGGTATGTGTTTCATGTAGCTTTCTCTTCACCTACCATGAACTATTCTCTAAATTTTGTGTATGGGCTAAGGTATTAGGGTCTATGAAATTGTATGAATGAATAACGGTGAGATGGTTAAAATCAATTTCGATTAATACATCATAGACCCTCCAACAAACAGAAATTATTGTTGTACCCGGAAATATATTGTTAAGAATTATGGGCAATAAGATTTCCACATTTCACTTCGGCACTGGGATCATAAAGCATTCCAGAGTTTCCAGACATATACCACCAAAAATCCATTGCCCATCCACCATTCCTCCGATCATATTTTCTTTTTCCGAACTTACCTTCATCAATTTCCATCGTGTGTTCTAGTCCGCCAATTGGTCAACTTCTTCGATTGACTACTTTACGACAAACTTCCCTGCAAACATAAACCAATCGGAGATTGTTTCTTTACTAGTATCCTCATCGATCGAAGTTTTAATATGGTGTTTTTTTATTCAAAAATCGACGAGTAAAACAATAAGTAATGAGCAAAAATTTTCTATACTCATTTTACTTCTGCCGAACCATGTATTTTTTCGAGTAGATCGAATATATTTATACTTTCGGAACGGTTATTCATGCACCGCCAAGCTCGTGATATACTTAGTTAATTCAAACCTACTTTGAAAAAGTACCTATAATTTGTTTTCGATGAATAAATGCCCTTGGATGTCTACATGCGTCACATTCCTTGCTTCTTGGAATAAGTCCGACCTCCCGGCAAAACTCCATCGAACGATCCCTTGAATTAAAAATTTTCAATGATAAGTTGAAAATATTATATATCATTTAATAAAATTTCGTATATGATCGCTCATTGTCGTATTAAAATAAATAATACTGATTGGTCACTTTTCTCTTGAAAATGAATATTGGAATACAAACTTTTGTTTCAAAATTTTCATATATTTCTAATATTGATGTCATTTATAGATCATCTATCTAGAGAAAAATGATGCTATGATATGTACTCTTTCCCTATTCTTTTATATTCTATTATCCGATGTTAGCAATCTAACAATTACTCTAAAAGCACACTTAAAAAGAAATAATTAAAATACCATATATTTATAGTAATGACGTTCGTATATATTCGTGTAAACTTGGTAATAATTGTTTTTTTGTCCAGGCTTCTGCTAGTCTGTCTGATGAAGACAAAATGAAAATTGAGAGAGAATAAAAAGTCCAATTTTTTGTTAATACTGCCAAGTTTATATCCAGTATTTTTATAATTGGGTTCAACATTATTTTTATAATAACCTTTGATTAAATTGTTTTCAGTACCGAGAATATTTTGAAGGGTTAAGAGTCCTGATGTTATCAGATCTGATTTATGAGCAATATATGAATTTTTATTAAAATGCTATGATATTTGTTGCATATGCCAATAGCTAAATTATATCCTGTTTATAATAAAACGGTACGTTTAAATAAATCTGAGATATATAGCAAAATTCAATCTTGCCTGAGTAAATGGTAATATCATGTGATGGTATTGTATAGTTTCTTACCACATCTAATACTTCTTTGCATGATATAGATATGAATTTGCGATGTTTGCATCTATAAGATTGATTTACCTGTTTATAATTGATCGATTATTTAGAAAAATATAAAACGCATGCATCAAGCTGGTGCAAGAATCCATATTTTGGAATAATATTACAGTTATTTTTATATTTCATTTCCGATATATTCGGTTTGCATTTATAAGTTGAGCCTGGGATAATGTGCTTACCCACATATTTTTGGAACATGAATGTGACAAACGAAGCATTTATTCATCATCGACTAGAATTTGGTTGTTTTAGGGGGTAATATAAATGCTATTGAATTGTTAAATCATGGATTATTTTTTTTAATGCATGATTTTATTCCTTTAAATTACAAGAATATCAGGATACAAGATATTCTAAGCGATGAAGCTTTGAGGTACCTCGGAGGATAGTTTCCTGTTTTTAGGAAGGTGGTGAACACACACCTCCAACTGGATTTTGAATCCCGTGTCATGAA